>SCHK01250030.1:0-11984 GCA_004124795.1 Poropuntius huangchuchieni
TCGAGTATGAATGAAACACACAGCGCATGAGAGTGTTCAGCAATACTATATTTTGGATACGTTTTATTCGACATGACTGTCTTTTCTCTTTTAATTTAAATATAGATTTATTCACATTGGCCCTTGAAAACATCTACTTTAACACACTTGACCGAGAAAAAGTGCAGGGGAAGAGTTTAGTTTTATTAAAAGTCGGGGGGACTCCTCCTCTGCGTAATGTACACCCACGCTACAGAGAGCCACCGCAGAGGGATGAAAGAACCCCTGGCCTAGCCTATACTGACCTATTGTCAAAACAACAACATATGACATAATGGATAAGTATATTTGACCTTTTCTTATTAGACATAAACACCAGTTTGGGAGGATACAGGTTTCATGCAAGTAAGAATTAGAGTAGGCACACGGAATATCTATATATAGATATTCCGTGTGCCTACTCTGATTCTCACTTCTTCCATACTCTTCACTCTTCACTCTTTACATTTTATTGTGCCTGTGTTCTTCTTATATCTTACTTCTACTTTTTTTTTCTTCTGATATTCACTACTTCATCCCTTAGATATAACAATATGGAATACTCTGCGTTTCATTATAAATGAATGAATAAGATAGATCTTAATTTTGTTTAAACTTAATAACTTTGTTATTCCTCCTCCTACAATTGATCTGACATAATCATTTACTCGACTGCCTGGATCTCACTGCATCAAAAAATAATATTATTCTTATTATATGAAATTCACACACATTTAACTAATCATAGAAACATCAAGAAAAAAGTGATTCTGCAGAATGTCACTGCTGTGACTGACATCATAGAAATCTTTTAAAAAACTTTATCTTTTTGTAAGTTGCAGATGTCTGTATGTTGTGCTGCTGAACATTGTTATTATAGTGGCAAGTAAAATAAAAAATAATAATTTGAGAAATAAAGGAAATATAAAGCCAGCTAACTGCTAACATAAAATATGCATGGTCATAAGGTGATGCATGTTTGTCAAGGACTAGACCGATAAAGCACAACCAGACAGATAAAATCAAAACCACATGAAAATGACTGTGGGTAGAACATTCTAATGCTTGTACCATTGCCCTAATATTGGTTTACTAATGCAAACCCAGCATTTGTGGAATATAGAATAGCCACAAGGTAATGAGCCTGGGTTAATCTTGTCTGTTTGTAGTGGAATTATATTTGCTTACCAGATACTTCCTACCCAAGTAAGCAGAATGGAATGCAGAAAATTCTTTACTAAATCTTCATTGCAGTCTTAAGAAGTAATCATCAGTATTCAGAACAGAGTAATTCATTATTCACTCCCACCAGTGAACTTTACTACAATCAGTAACGTACCCATATTTAACATGTTAACATTTAGTGTAATTGTATTTTGTATCAGACATTATTTCAGAATAAATGTCAAAATACATGATGCACGGTACAATTAAGAAGTTTAAAAATAGAAAAAAGTCTGAATATCAATCAAGAACACTCCAGTTAAGCACATGGTCGCATTTTTAAAGGAAAAAACCTTTTATTTAATTATTCAAAACAGCAGACAAATGTAATTGAGACACATATTGAAAGGTTAACCATTTTTCTGGTTTCAAGAGAGAACTTGAGTTATAAATGATCAGGAAAAGCTTCTTCAGTCATTAAAAATTAAATGTTAAACACATACACAGTTCACTACTGTATAGGACATATCATGTGATGTCCACATCATACAAACCACCAAAGTGAGCAATCAGTGTTTAGTAGGAAACGGCACTAATCACAGGTGTTACGGGTTCTACAGATGTACAGAGATGAGCCTGACCCACATTAAAGCTCACAAATTCTGAAAGATGTGAGATCTGCCGAGGTACTACTTATCAAACCCATAAACTATTCATATTACTCTGTTAAGCTTTGACCATTTAAGAAATTTCCAGTGTTTACATTTTGCCAATAGAAAGATTGTTTTTTTTATATAAATATGGAAATCGTGATGTTTTGAATAAACGTAAATAACACCAGCTTAATTCTAGCGTTTAGTTGGACAGAGTGAGAAAGAGTAATTTAGAATAATTAACAGAGGAATTAATTATGAGATGATTGCCTGTGGCAGAATAACAACATAGCACATCTCTGCCGCTGTACATCTAAACCTACACGTCTCCAAAAAGGTAGGACAGATCTCTGATTAAGGACGTCTGGGTATGTCCCCTCTCCCAAAAACACTAAATCAAGTAAAATGAGTCCCAGAACTTTCACCCAATTGTCCTCACAGATCTTTAGTTGAGATTTGTTTATCACACTGTGGGCACAGATTTAAAAAGGCAAAAAAAGAATGAATTTATGACAACAGGTCAGAAACGGTAAACGATTTCTCCCAAAAATATCAGTAAGACTTCTGACCTCTTCACCTACCGTTACAGTTCAACACATATCAAAACAAAATAATTCATGTTTGGTCAAATTAAAGTTAGAAAATGCATTACAAAGGAAGAAAACATTTGGCCCTTATCAGGGCTTTACATGAAGACTTATGTGATTTTATACCAAAACAGGGCAAAACATGCCACATTTTAGAGTTTTACCATGTTTAATTCTGTTGCCGTGTCATCTGTCATGAAGGATAGCTGACGTAAAATCACACTCAACTATCACGGCAGTAAGAATGGACCACCTATGCAGGCCAGTACATACGTTACTGCTCAGGGATGAGAGCGGAATGGTTCTAAAAATCCAAGGAATTGTTCAGTGTATATGTGGAATTTGCTTTCACATTTTCTTTTCTTTGCACCTCAAATTTCTGTCATCTTAAACTGGTACAGGCGGGTTTAGAGCTTGGGCAGAAGCATTCAAACATACACAAACAGACATTATCAGATGGACTATGGTATTCTCTCCGTTCGGAGGTGATGGTCCCATCTCGGTCACTCTTTAAACATGAGTGTTAGCTTGTTCGGTTTTTTGTTAGCGGAAGAAGCCCAGTTTCTCTCGGAGCCACTCCTCTGTCAAGTCTTCAGTGTTCCTGATCTCAAACACCTGAGAGAAAGCAGATACAGACAAATAAAAAAAAAAATTATAATAATTTCCACAACATCACTTGGTGTAAGGTTAGGTGTGTTTGTTAGAGCTCACCTTGGTCAGTTCAACCGTCTGTACCAGTTTATTTTTGCTGCCGGCATACATCATCTGCTGCTCAGGTTTGCATCCTGGAAAATTAAGTTTAATTTTAGAGACTTGGAGAAACTGCCTCGTATTACAGGGTTTGTGCATGTTGACTATTGAATGTGTGTATTTTCTTTACCGACAGGACTGGAGAAGATAAAACACAGAGGGTAGGACACTCTCCCATCATCGTGCTGGTACTTATAGCTGTAAACTACAAATGTGTCACAGGTTAAGGAATCCATTGATTGTTTAATGTTGAATACACACATTTCAAGAGTTTAATCACAGTACAGCACAGACTGAGTTTTGTTTTAGTGAAGGATATCTGGGCTGTCTCTCTGGTAGCTCATTCTTCAGGTCTTCAGGGGAAATATCCTACAAGGAGAAAGCAAACCCTGGTTTACACCAATAATCTGCTCAATTATTAGTCCCACTAGAAAGCTGTGTATTGCATGTTCATGCAATAACAGTGTGTATTTACCTCATGCTCCTCCTCCAAAATCACTAGCTGTTTGTCTTTATCAATCTTCACTGCAACCAGAGGACAAAAACAGCAATATCAGCATTAAATCCTTACGCTATATGAGAAAGTGTAAGCATATATGGAACAGTTTGTAAGAGCTTAATTTCAGTTTGACTCACTGATGATGGCGGCATTATTAGTTTCCTTCCTGAAGCGGAAATCCCGCAACTTCTTCACCAGGTCTTCGTCCACCTCACACACAACTAAAGACTCACTCTGCGCGCACACACACACACACACACACACATTATTGTTACTATTTTCCACATTGCAGTCTGCTTAGTTAATTGCGTACAAACTTTTGAATAGTAGTAAAGCTACATAACCTGAGAAACTCCAAATTAATCTCTTTGATTAGCAGTCATACAGGTTGGGGACACACTCAGGGCTCAAGTATTGGTTCTCAACTGGGGCCAGGAATTACTAGGGGCCTTTGCAAAGTTTCAAGAGGCCCAATAATTCTTACAATTACATAAGTGTAGTTATATTAATATAATCCTAATTAAAATATTAAAAAATACAAATGTGTACAAATGCTGGAAACACACACACACAAAAAAGTGCAACATTAGAGTTTATTATTTTTAGTACTACCAGAGGTACATATCAGCTTAGTGGAGCCTTCAAATGCTGACCTGGACAAAGGGGGTCTTCGGAGTCAAAAATTGAGATGAGTTAAGAGTAACAAGAAACCAACAGACTGAATGCAGTGAGCATGGAAACTATTGACTATTTCTTCTGATTGTGTAATTCCGTTAATAAAGTTCAAATCAACAATAAAACCACCTGTCTACTCTGGCACACACAACATCACAAGGAAAAGGAGTTCATAAAAGTCATGCACCATGACAACCAGTGTAGGTCATCATCACACTGATGTCATCAGGAGAACAATCACGTTAGCTGTCGATGTGGCGGACGAAGTGGGCAAACGTGTTTTGACGTGCAGTGTTGGTGGAATGCAAAGAATCCGTGTTTATTTCATTACATTGCTTATCATTTCTGCTCTGATTCATTTACATTGATTGATCGTGGCTTGACGTGCCATTCAAAGCAAAACAGCCACATCGTCTCTTTGTCGCTCAGCAGATTTCCCAAATTTCCTTGAAATCCTGAAGTGTGAGCACGTCCCCAACAGGAAATGAGAATTTCCCCGGAGCCGCCGGAATTCCATCATATCGCAATTATGTAAGGCAATCCTATCTCGTGAAAATTCAAAACAGAGTTTTGCGGTAAATTTAACGCCAAACGTGCCTTTATTTTGGTAAACTTTATGAAGTCGGTGTAATGCAAGAGAGGGTTTGACATGCAGCTCATCACAAAGCACTGGGTGGAACTGCAACAGGGCTCAGAAAAAACAACCCCTCTAACATACACATATCCCAGAGCGTTGAGGCGTACGGCGTTATTTGTAAATGCCTCCGTATTATTATACATCCTACAAGAGAGGGCCGCCATACGAATGTTTTTATTAATCCAAGGCAGTTTTTGTACTCACCATTTTCACAGACAGCACGAGCTCAGCAGTGCAGGAGTTCTACCGTGCCGCGTCTCGTGACGCTGATTCAACCAATCAGAGCGCTGGAACGCGCCAGGATTTGCATATACGGCTGTACTAGGATCAGTTTATTTCACCCATAGAAGGACGAGATCCGTCTGATCCCAGAACAGCAGCATTTAGGCATGAACTGATGCTCATGGAAAGAACTATCGGATGCACGCTTTTCTCCACCCTACGGGGAAATTACAGGATTTAGATATACTGCCAGCTATTCGTTCAAAATAAATAAATGAGCATACGAAATGCAAGCAAATGTGCCCCAAATGAATGCATTTAATGCATTAAAATATAGCCATAATTAATTTATTTGCAGTAGTGTAAAAGTAATATTCGGTGTACAAGTGACTTTGATGTTTAAAATGATGATAATAATAATAATAATAAAATATAAAGAACGTATTTCACTAAAAGGCACATTCAGAAATAGCTACAGAACATGTTGTAGTCCCACTCCTTTTTAAGCATTAGAATCGTTTTTATTTGTATGTGATATAAGCATTGAAAAATGTTATATTTAAAAAAAAAACATTTTTATGGAAAATATAAATGTATCAGTAACTACAAAACCGAAACAACATTTTGTCAACCTTCACTTCAGCATTCACCATTTATTGGAAAACCTTCACCTTTTTCAAGGCTCTGTTCGTGGAAAGTGGCATTTAGAAAACTGGAAAAGTTTCTAAGCCAGTTGTAAGGCTGTGATTCATTTCATTATGGTTGTTATATTTTAAGCCTCCCAGGGTTGAAAACGCCCCCTTCGTCACAGTAACCCCGCGCATGCGCAGATGAGCCGGCCCATCCCTCAGAGGACACGCCCAATGGGGAGCGTGCGCGTGCATAGCGCGCTCATATCTGATCTATAAACACAGTTGATTGTTCTGTTCCTTTAACTACAGTAGTTCAATGTGTTATCCATATTATTTGGTGCTCACAATGTTTTCAAACACGCCGTTGAAAACCATCAATGTTCCAGTTATCACCTCACTTCCTGTATAGAGTTTAGTAATTCTGACTTTCGGATCTTTTCGGGCGACGGGACCTGGTGCTGCTCTGAACCCCGAATCCTCGGACCGTAGGCCCTGATCCAGTCGAGGTGCTGATGCCCACAAAACTGCTTACAGTTCACTCAAATACGCGTGTGTAGCCCTACACAGATTAGTCTGTGTGGAGTTGGAATGCCTGATTTAATCTTACATTTTAAAGTATAACTTAAATAGTTGCGAGAGTGTGTTTGATACAGTGACGTTAACGTTACGCTCTGTTAGCGTCTGTATAACTAGTTGTGTACATATACTGGACTTATGACAGAATCTGAATTGTAAACAACTGCATGTCACTAAGTGTCACTGTTTGTATCTGTTTTAGGCCATGGCAGACTTTTCGGTAAGTGTTTTTTAAAATAATATTGTTCAGTAGTTTCAGCTGTATTTTCTCCTGTCTTCGTAAAGTAAGACATTTTGTGTCATTTTATCCATGTTACCAGCAGTAGAAATGACTGTAATCGTAGACCCAGTTATTTAGATTTCTCATCAGTTTAATTGATATAATATCTTTATTCAGCTCATATATTCAATAATTAAATTAAAAATAGTAGAGATATACCAGAATATCCAGTGTATAATATATTGTAAGACCAGCATAAACCCACTAGTGAAAAAGTTTCTGTTATGCATTCTTTTATTATTTAATTATAGAAATTACATATTTTTATTAAAATGTATAAAATGAAATGTCATATACTTTATTGTAATCAAATAAATTATTTTAATTATCTGCATAAAAACAGTATAAGTTAAAATAAAACACATTTAATGAAAAATTAGATTTTTGCCTGTTTTGTTTAATGACAGCAGCACTTCAGCTGCACGAACCCCCACAAGCCTGATGATCATGTTGTCCAGCATGATTTGATCCACAGAGCATCTTGTTCTCTTTTACTTTAGTGGAAGCAAAAGTGTCTAACTTTTTGCCAAAAGAATTTCAAATGTCACAAATGTGTTTATTTAATTAGCTAGTAGTACCTAGAAATATTATGGAATATTAAAATCATTAATTTAGTGTTATTTTTTACACAATTTTCTGTTTATTTACAGGTTTAATTTTGTTTTCAATCTCATTTTTAATCTGGTTTCAGACTTCTGGACCCCACTGTTTGCCCTAGTTAGTCTTTGGCTTTATGATGACAATAACAGACCAAAAGTCTCTCTGATAAAACTCTCAGCTAGTGTTTTATTTGCTGTGATTTTTCTGCATTCTCTTTCTGTAGCTTGCTGACGCAATGCCGGATGATGTTTCTAGTGAAGCATCAAAAATTAAACACACCAATCCATCAGCTCCTGGAAATGGGGCTCCGCCCCCCACTAATCCTGGCTGGCCTGGTGCGGCTCCTGGTGGCCCTCATTTCCCACCCTCAGGAGGCCCTGCCCAACCAACAGCACCTGGCTTCCCTCAGACTGGGCCGTCTGCCCCAGGTCCCTTTCCACCTGGCCCAGGAGCCCCGGGCCAGTTTCCCGGAGCCCCTGCTGCCCCAGGTGGATACCCTCCAGGACCGGGCGTACCTGGACAGTTCCCCTCCAACCCTGGAGCTCCAGGACAGTTCCCCTCAATGCCAGGTCAGTTCCCACCAGGTGGGGCACCCGTGCCATACCCCGTTCCTGGACAGTTCCCCTCCCCACCTGGGGCTCCACAGGGCCCATATCCAAACGTGCCTTACCCACCAGGTCCATCTGGGCCTGGAATGTACGGCCCAGGAGGCCCTGGTGCCTTTCCACCAGATGGAGGCCCTGGATATGGAGGAGGAATGTTTCCTCCAGTACCAGCAGGATCATGGGGTCCACCCGGAGGGGGCTTCCCTCCTCAACCTGGCCCGCCAGGAGGCTTCGGTCCAGGGCCCATGGGACCATACGGAGGGCCTGCAGCTCCAGGTGGAATGCTGGTGAGCAATTATGACTGCTTAAATGGGTCTATAAAGAGATTTTGCATGCATGAGTTTGCTCATAAGTGTATACGATGGGTTTGTTTGGTGATGGCTCTGCATTGATCTGGTGGAGTTTGTTTTATGAGAGTGTTGGTGACATAAGCAGTGCTTTCAGGGTTGTAGGTTTGGCTCTTGAGGTCTGGGATGCTCCTTCTCTGGTGTCATTCTGCTGGATCACAATAAATCTGCAGATCTTAAATGCAAGCACATCTTGTGTAGATCTCAAAAGCTCCTCTTCTTGTTTTTCAGCCACCACATAGACCACCATATTTTTGAGCACAATGAACAGCTCAGCCAATCACAGGAGGAGGACAGCACCACAGCCATCACAAAGACCCCAGTTAGCATCCAATCAGAGCTCAGAGCTCAGAGTTCTGGACACTGGGCACATATATGATATATTAGCATATTACCTTTGCAAACAAATGCACATATTTAATGTAGCTGAGCTACTTAATTTCTGCACAGAACATTCATGATTATAAATATTATACTTTTAACAGTTCATTGTTTTAATGATGTTATTGCTTGAAAAAGTAAAACAATAAATAATGCACTTTGTGGTAATACAACAAACAGATGAAATTAACATTATTGTAATTAAAGTTTTTATGGGCTCAATTTATTTGTCAACATCAGCTTTTTGTCTGAAATTGTAGGTAATGCTGAGAGGTTAGCATTGTTGTTCACATACAGTGGCATACTGTATGGTCTTCAATAATCTTTGAGGCAGAGAGAAATATAAGGACTGAAAAATGACACTTTCAGAAATCTGATTTTTTTTTTTTTTTTTTGCATTCCATGATCAAATATAAACATTTTAATAATCACAGTACTCTTCAAAAGTTTGGGGTTGGTAAGATTTAATGTTTTTGAAAGAAGTCTCTTATGCTCACCAAGGCTGCGTTTATTTGATCAAAAATACAGAAAAGTTTCTGTTTTAATATATTTTATAGTGTAATTTATTACTATAATGAGAAAGCTGAATTTTCAGCCACCATACTCCTGTCTTCAGTGTCACACAATGTTTCAGAAATCATTAATTTGCTAATTTGCTGCTCAAAAGATATTTCCTTTTATTGTCAACATTGAGAAATTATTCAATTAATAAAAAGTTCAAAAGAACAGCATTTTTTTTTAAATGAAAATCTCCTGTAACAAAAAATCTCGTTATTTGCGGTTAACTTTTGATCAGTTTAATCCATCTGTGTTGAATAAAAGTATTTCTTACAAAAACAATCTTACTGATCCCAAACTTATGAATGATAGTTTATATGAATATTAATGGTATACAAAGGCATCTTGAATTTTATAGGTTATTGTCACAAATTTGTTCATAAACAGTGTGCATGTTTGTGTGTGTTTAATTATACCAGACTTTATTCACTGAGGGGAATCATGAGTCAGTGGGTGGGGTTTGGAATCAGGGATTGGCAGTTTATGAGATTTGTCACAGTGTTGCCATAGCAAAGTTGTTTATAAACCAGGCAATGTCATCAGTTGGATTTCCTTCTTTTGCGGTTTGTCATGTGATCTGTGACGTGGCATTAGCTGGAACAGGATAAAGAGAAAGGGCATGTGTGTTTGGGTCTTCGCTGTTTAGTATACATACTGTAGGCTTTTATGGTGATTAGTAACTAGCTTCTCTTAGAATATTTGTTCAGTTCAAGTTGGAAAACATTCCTTTGAATTGAACAGTCCTGGGTTTAATGTTAGGGAGGGATTCGTGTTATTTTGCACACTATGGAAAAGCCTGAGATGGAATTTTATGATGGAGAATGGAAGAAACTCAGAGACATCATGGGAAAATGTATTAACAGATGATGAAGTCTCTACACTTGATGTGTAAATCACTAAGCTCTCAGGGTAAAGGGGCTGATCCAACACTGAGATGATGATAATGCATATATTTGTGCTTTATAATAATTTTTCTTAAAAGTTTGGGGTCAGTAAAAATAAATTTTATTTAGCAAAGATCCATTAAACTGATCAAACCAGTCAGTAAATGTAATGTTTATATAATGTTGCAAAAGATGTCTGTTTTAAAAAAAAAAAATGCTGTTCATTTGAACTTTCTATTCATCACAGAATCCTGTATCATAGTTTCCACAAAAATATTAAGCAGCACAATAATTTTCAACAGTGATGATTAAAAAAAAAATTCTTGAGAAGCAAATCAGCATATTAGAATGATTTCTGAGGTATCATGTGACACTGAAGACTGGAGTAGTGATACTGAAAATGTAGCTTTGCCATCACAGGAATAAATTGCATTTAAAATATAAAAAATTTTACTGTATTTTGATCACATAAATGCTATTAAAAAATCTTACTGACCTCAAACTTTTAAATGGTAGTATATTTGTAAAAGATCACAATTTTTCTGTCTCTTCTCTCAAATTCTGGGATATAGAGTTAGAATATTTTATCAGGTGTAGCTGCTTACAAAGATGTAGCATTTAGGGGTGCATTATCTATCTATACCATATTGGTTATTGGTGGATATTTGAGATTTTTTATTTTAATAATATCAGTTAATACTATTAAACATGATTGATATTTAGTTTATTTAGTTGCTATCATCATATTGTACACCCTATTTTCGGTACAACAATATACAGTAACAAATTCTGGAGGCCAATTTTTACATATGTTCTTAGTGTAGACATCTGCAACTGTTAAAAAAGTCAAATAACTTATGTGTATGTATGCGTTTTAGCCATTGCCGTACGATCTTCCGCTGCACGCAGGGATAATGCCCCGCCTCGTGATTACTATAGTGGGTGAGCCAGTACCAGGAGGAAACAGGTAATAAAAAAACAAAACAACAAGATGTAGCATTGCTTCTGCATGTCCAAAGCATGCTCTCACTTCTCTTTTCTCAGGTTCCATATAGATTTCATGAGAGGGCATGACGTGGTTTTCCATTTCAACCCTCGTTTCCATGAGAACACCATCGTACGGAACACACAGCTTGGGGGCTGCTGGGGTCCGGAGGAGAGGGAGGGAGGATTTCCCTTTGTGCAGGGCAGACAGTTTGAGGTACAGCATTCTGATTTACCCTTAGAGAGGGAACTTAAAGGAACAGTTCACCCAAAAATGAAAATTCTGTCATCATTTCTTTCTTGTGTTTAGCACAATCTGTAGTTTTTACAAAAATGTGGGAAACCAAACCGTTTCTGGTCCCTATTGACCTGATTTTTTTCCCTAGGGAATGAAATAGAATAGATCACCCAAATATGAAAATTAGCCAATAATTTACTCAACCACAGGCCATCCAAGATGTTGATGGGTTTGTTTGTTTTATTGGGACAGATTTGATGAAATTTTGCTTCCCTGGCTCACCGATGGACCCTCTGCAGTGAATGAGAGTCCAAATTGCTTATAAAAACATCACAATAATACAGTCCAACAGTTGTCTTGTGAAGTTAAATGTTCCTTGTTTGTAATAAACAAACACGCAGCCACGGCACCCATTCACTGCAGAAGATCCATTGGTGAGCAAGTGATGTAAAATGCTACTTATCTCTAAATCTGTTCCTGTGAAGAAACAAACTTCTCTACATCTTGGATTGCCTGCACTGTAAAAAAAAAAAAAAAATCTGTAGTTTTTACAAAAACATTTTTGTCAGCTATGGTTGCCAGGATAATTTTGTAAAAAATACAGAAAATCTGTAAACACATTTACGGCCAAAAATTGTCAATTTTACAGTATGAAACTGTAATTTACAAACAAGAGAATTTGAATGTAAACCAG
>SCHK01250357.1:338-15524 GCA_004124795.1 Poropuntius huangchuchieni
AAAAATGTTAACATGCATATCATTATCTCTCACCTCATCACCTTCTTCAATATCACTCTCAATGACGCTGTCTCTGCCACTCCCGATAGACATTTCTATTAAACACACCAAACACACACGAGTTAAAAGCAACCTAAAACGAGACAAAGAAAATCATAAAGATTATGAATTTGAAATCGCACCATCGCTAGATAGATCGCCCAAACCAACATCCTCCTGATCCATAAATGCCTGGGAACCAATCAAGTACGGCAAAGGCCTGTCCACATACAGGTCCTACCAATAAAAGTACATTTAGGCACAAAAAGCAGCAAAGACGTACCTATTGACATGGCTCAGGTCCCTCTTTCAATGTGAGTTTTTGAGATTTTTTTTGCACATTTTAACACCACTAACCCCAAATCCACTAATTATATATATATATAATAACTGTCTGATAATCAAATAAGTGCTCAAGAGCTGTAGGGAAGCATTTACCTTTGCTTCTAAAATGGGCTCTACTTTTTCCAGAGTCTCTTCATCCTCAGAGTCTGAGTTTCCTGCTTTAATGTCCAGCTGTTCGAAAGCAGATTCCAGGACCTTCAGACCATAGTTGACGGCCTCTTGGACTTTGGGAATTAGTTCTGCTTCTTTCTGTTCCCTTGTCTTCTCCTTCACATACAGTATGATAGAAATGAAGCCATTATCAGACAAATTTTCATAATAATGCACTAGCCTAGAAATCACAGAAATGACCAACAGCAGACATAACCAGAGAAACATTCCCAATCCTCACTACCTGTTCAGGCGGTTTCTCCAGGGTTTCTGGCTTTGGTGCAGGGTCTTCCACCTCTTCATCGTAAACCCTCTAATGAATAAAAAAAAAAAAACATATCAGATATCACAATAAACAGCGTATGTTCATGTTCACACCCTTTTTTTTTTTTCTTGAAATTTATCAAATATCACAGTTTCCCAATGTGAAGTGAGAAATATGCTCAATAATGCATTAACGGTTGGGCCACTCTGAGGGAGGAACTTTGAACAGGAAATGTATAACTATCAAAAGCTGACAAACTTTGCCCTATATTATCACAGGACAAGTGTGATATGTTGTTTCAGTTTAAAACTCGAACTGCTTTGCATCCACATACAAAGTGAATTCTCATTTAGCTGAAATGACGACAAAAACACATACATTTTCAATGAACTGTGTGTTGGACAGCATGAGGAAGTCGTTAAACACTGTGTGTAGGCGGCTGTCTGTGGCTTTAGTGTCTTGGATAAGACCGTCCAACTGTTTCTCAATCTCGTGTGTCTTGGACAACATCCTCTGAGAGAAGTCTTGCAGGAAAAGAAACAACTGCAGAGGCACAAATAGACATTCAGTCTAAACCATCGGTGTAACGCAAGCACATACTGTATGAATATGAAACACAAATGCATTCCACTCCGTACCCCTGAATCTGCTGCCAGTGACCAGTTTGTGCTGGATTTCTGCATCTCTTCCAGCGTCCAGGGTCTCTCCCACACTTGCTCAGCCTCCCCATTATGATTACTGGGGCCATTCTCCATAAAATTAGACATGCTGGTTTACTCTGTTGAAGAACACAGGTTTTATCTGAGTATACTACTGATAGAAAGATATTATAACTCAAGATTACATAGATAAGATTATGTCTCAGTAAATTTTGTATAGGAATCATGACTGCCTCTTTTGAAAAGGAAATGTGCTTAATTATATTGATTGTGCAGTGTTCTTCAAATCTTATAGGTATATTTTTAAAAACTGTACTTGCACCTAATATGATTTTAATAAAATAAAGGCCACTCAATTGTACTTAAAGAGAACACACTTTCAAGACTGTTTAAGTACTTCACACACTTCAGTACAATTTTAAAAAGTACACTTTGTAATAGTGTCAAATTAAAAATTGCATATTTCAGTCACTAACAATCTTTTTTATCATGCTTTAAAGAAATGCACTCTAACATACTAAAGCACAATTTTAACTGTAGTGTGTCATTTGATTATTTTAAGTCAATACATTTTAAAAGTACTACATTTCAACTTCATCATTACAAATGTGTAATTGCCTATATTTACATCCATGACATAAAAGTATAAAATAGAAATGACATTAATGTTTATTAAAGTTTACCATAAATGCCTGTCAGTACATTCACCAGTTTTAACCAAATTTCACAAACAGAAATAATTATGAAATTACATATAAAAAAGGAACTTAAGTCAAACTTAAGTGATTCAAAAAGCACTCTAATCAACTGAACTTTAGTATAAATGAAAAATGTAAGATATTTTAATTTAGTTGTAAATAACATGCAATTACATATCTGAAAACATTACATTTCGAACCTAATTATATTCTTTTAAAGTGTATTATTATTATTATTATTACATCTTTTTCACAATCCTGATCAAAAATGAATGCTAGTTTATTTTAAGCCAGACGTTTATATATTTTTATCTGACAGCTACATTATATAAAGTGTAAACAAAACCACGTATTATCATTTGCTGAGGAAACTTTTCAAAGTTAAAACGTTAGAACTACGTACCAATGAAACATACACATATGCAGAGGCAACAGCCTCGTCTTTCCTCAAATCCTGAACGATTAAAAATAAGTACATACACCTGAATGCACTTTTGATTCGTTAATATCTGACATTTTTACCTTTTTTTGCATTTGTATGTGATTGTTCAATCTGCTGTCATGCAAGGCTAGCTGCTGTGCTAGCAACTGACTGTCTGAATCTCTGATAATGTCACTTGGAGTATTGATTTACCTTATATATGTACTGTGATAAAATATCCTCTGTAGTGTTTCCCTTCACCTCAAAGTCTCACGATTCCAGCAGTGAGAGAAGTCAAGAGCAGCTTATCGCTGTCATTCGTCCCATCATCAGCTCAGTATTTTGAGAGGTCGGCCATGTTCCGTCCGCAGAGAATCAGCTGATTCTAGTCACCTGACTGCGGAGTCACTCTGATCTGAGAACAGCTTCTCGTGCGAGTCAGTGACCGCTGCTCGTAAACAGAGCGCGTTTCAACTGATCTCAAAGCAGCACTTCCTGACAGCAACTTCTAACGTGTATGGTAAGGACGAAAAACAAGCGTTTTATGATGGATTATCGTGAATGAATGAATGTAAACTCATGAAGAACGGAATAATGAAAGATGCAGTGTGTAAGTATTTTGTAAATCAAAAAAGGTCCACTTTTTTCATGACAAAGGCTAAATCTAAATGAATAAAATCTTTATTTTCCATGGAAACCCTGCTGGAAATTATTGTTAGTTGGTTGACTAGTAATGTTATGAAATTTCTTGTAGTGAAGGTCCATCCAATATCTATTTTTTTGTTCGAATGAGCAGATGTTGTAGGCTACTAGGCTACTTGTCGTTCCCATCAGAGCTGCTCATTGAACTTCCTCTTTTTGGTATTAACCACTTTCAGGGTGTTGTGGGTGCTGAACCTCAAGAGATGCTACTGGACACGATAAGCCAATTTATGTAGGCTATTTATTTAGGCCTATATAATATGTACAATATAGATTATTTATGTATGTTTATAATAAATGCTAAAACTGTGTAGATTGCTCTGGGGGTAAAAGGTACAATTTGGAGAAACCAAACTGAAATAAATCATTTTAATCCAAAAAAAAAAAAGAGGAACCCACCATGAATCCTAGTGACCTGATATAGTATCTAATCCATAACAAGAGGCAATGTGAGACGACTGTGTTGTAAACAGCTGCCCATTTATTCACAACGACAAATTTTCCAGTCACTGCAAAGCTTATGTACTCCTCAATTTACTGCTCATGATTTATCCAACATTAATTAGTATTATTAATAGACATTCATGACTTAAATATTCAATATAAAATATGTGAATTGTAACAATTAATCTGTTTTAATCTGCCATTTTCAAAACAAGCAAGATAATGTTGCTGAAAAAAATGAAAAAATAAAATAAATATAAAAATACATTTGTTTTACATTTGTCTGGGTAAAGTAAAATGTAAAAAAAAAAAAAATGCATATAATAAAAAAGCATGAAATAATTTCTAGCGTTGTTATTGCATATTGTACTAATATTATTATTACTTCTACTCAAAAAAAATAAAATTTTACACAATTATGAAACTTCTCTACATTACACATGCACTTTTAAAAATATTTTGGGTTCCCTAACAAACGTTTCAGTGATCAGTTCTTAAAGGAAACTTAGTTTTCTTACATTGTAATAATCTAAAAAAACCTTTATCCACTATAAAGGATCTTTTATGCAATGGAAAGGTTGTGCAGATCAGGGGTTTTCAAACCCGTCCTGGAGGAACCCCTGCCCTGCACATTTTGTATGTCTCCCTCATCTAACACACCTAATTCCACTCATCAGCTCATTAGCAGAGACTGCAAGAACTAAATTGGGTGTGTCTGATTAGAGAGACATACAAAATGTGCAGGGCAGGGGGTCCTCCAGGACAGGTCTGAAAACCCCTGGTATAGATGTTAAAGGTTCTTCATGGAACCACAGACGCCAATAAAGAACTTTTATTTTTAAAAGTGCGACAAACTTTGTATATATAAGATAGTTTCTTTTTCCAATTTTTAACATATAAAACACTCTACTCTCTACACAGTTACTTTTTTCTAACCATATTTGAACACTTCCTACTACTAGCATAGCACTTCTGGTCCTATGCGACTGGTGAATCAGACAGCCACACTGTTTGGGATTCTGTCTGGAGAGAAGTAGTAGTAAGGCAGCTTTTTTCCATCATTTCGGTTCTTGATGACTTTAGCCACTTCTGTAAGTTTCTTGCGGAAGTTCACCATGGCCTCCTTCACAGGTTTCTCAATGAAGTGTTCGTCTGGATACATGCCTAGGAACAACTGCAAAAATCATACTTCTCAGTCATTGCTCACACAGCACACCTGAGTTTTGATGTATTCATATAGATAGATATGCACTTATTTCAGACCTCATTTTCTTGAAACTGACTGAGGGCCCACACGGCTCCCAGATGCCAGCAGGAGCGTCCTCGATCAGGCAGACTCTCCACTATGTACTTCAAATCCACCTCGCCCTTCTTCGTAGGAGGAGGCTTCCGCATGGTTGGGGGGGAATTTGGGATCCATGAACACCAGTCATACTGGAGTTAAAGTGTCAGAACACTGATATTAGCCTAGGACTTTTGCTGTTCATTTTACTTTACAACAAATTATTCAAGAAATATTACAGCATGTTACCTGTCCAAAGTTTACTGCAGCATGTTGTGCAGAAGCAGTGAAGATGACGATAGTTAGATACTGAACCAGCTGCTCCTTGGTTTGTAAAGTCTTGGGAAACTCTGCAGACAATGATAATGTGTCATCACTATGGTGTTCATTCAGAGGTCAGACACATTTACTGTACATTCATGAGAACACGCTTAAGCCTGAAATTAAAGGCTAGTAGCCTTAAAATCAATGAGTGGTTGAGGATTTTTTAACTAAGATTTAAGGTTCAGTCCACCTGCTGAAAAGTAAACTGAGGAAAGGAACTGGAAATTTACTGTCTTGTTAAAATGTGAACTTAATTGTATTGGATGTACAATTTTAATGTACATCAAATCTCATTATATTTTTAGAATATTTTACTTGCAGAAAATACAATTTTGTAATAAAAGATCACTTATATGTATAATTATAGTAATGATTATGTTTCTTGACACTTTCAAAAAGTGTACTTTGTAATAATGTCAAATTAAAAGAACAAAGTACATTTTAAATTTTTGTTTTAAACATTTTTTGTCATGCTTTAAAACACACACCAATTTTGATGTGTTGACTAACATACTAAATCACATATAAAGTAGCCTACTTGATTATAATTTTTACTGGAGTGTTATTCAATATTATAGTCAAAGTTACACAGCCATCAAAATACAAATGTGTAATTACAAATATATTTAAATACATGACATAGAAGTTTCAATAGAAATTACATTAAACTATATTTTTGTTGTTTGACGGTACACTTTAACCAAATTTCAAAAACAACAGAAGTAATTCTAAATCTTATGTTAATAGTAATCCTGAAAATTCTTATTTAAGTGGGTCAAAAAGCTCTCCAAAGATCAGCTAATTGCATTTAATATAAATTGAAACTGTAATACATTTTAATTTAATTGAAATTAACAAGCAATTCATTGTCTGTACACATTACATTCAGTTCAGATATTCTTCCCATAAGAATAAGTAGGAGGTATGCTAAAGTGTACTCCTTTGTGTTATGCAACTTTGGGGTTTGTTTTAATTGTGTATTTACCACAGTAGTCAAAATCCTGCATTCCAAAGCTGCAAACATCTTTCACAAATGCCTGGATCTCTTCATCTTCCTGGACTGTCTCATCTTTGTCATAGTAGATGTCCACTATATCTGTCACAAAACTAGGAAGAGATCAAATCAATATCAAATTACTAAATAAAAAAGGTAAAATGACAATTTTTGACTTTTTAATTCCTTTACAAATGAAATGCCCATGCTTTACTTTGTTACATACCTTGTCACTGCCTCCCAGACGCTGCAGCCATCGTCTCTGTAGAAGTAGTAGGGCAGTTCCTCCTGGCTGTCCATGCCTCGTGCTTTTATGGCCTCTGGGAAACACAAGGAGCTGTATGTGAAGGTCTTCATGGACTTCTGGACCAGTTCTACGTGGCCACCTCCACCTGTCCCATTAGCCTGTGAGACAGAGATACAATCACCCCACAATAAACACTGCTGTATACTTGTAAGACTTTAGTAAAATGTTACAGTAACTGAAGAGTTAGTTCCAATTTAAGTTTGTATCGCTATGTGTTTGCACACATCTAGACTGTCAGTCTGTGAATTAGTGGTGGGGATTTTTCAGTGACCATCTTTTGTATATTAAATCAGTACACCAGTACGTGCATACAGGTTTTGAGTGAATCATTTACGGACAAAGTGAGTCATTTTGTTAATTCAACTGATTTGTTCAAAAACTAGCTGCAATTGCATACTCTTTAGCTCTGTCCACCCTCAATACCACGACTTAGGTGCCCTTGAGCAAGACACTAAATCCCCAGCTGCTCCCCGGGTGCCGCAGCATAAATGGCTGCCTACTGCTCCGGGTGTGCGTTCACGGTGTGTGTTCACTGCTGTGTGTGTGCACTTTGGATGGGTTAAATGCAGAGCACAAATTCCGAGTATGGGTCACCATACTTGGCCGTATGTTACGTCACTTTCACTTTCACTATATTGTGCAGAGGCGTCGTGCGAGCTGTGTGAACATGATGTTACCGTATTTACTCATCTCACTTGCGTAAAAACATTCAGAATTTCTCAAATAGAATAATTGTCAAATGCAAAAATTGACAAAGAGTCAAATGCAAACTGAGAATATTATACAAATCTAAAATAATGAAGACAAATATTATTTATGTATTTAATCCCATTTTATTAACCAATGTCTTTGCTACTGACCTTCGATGAACCAATTCAACTTTATTATGCAAAATAGTGTTGAACTTTTCTTCTCCTGCACCATATTCTTCATGTACAGACGTGAATTTACATTTCCTTCAGCCTGAGGCATATTCATTTCACTTTTGTTGTGAAAGGGCTTTTACATTTGTAAAAGAAGAACTTTTTTACATTAAAAACAAACAAGCAAGCCCTGTCCAGATTTAAAAAGTAACTGAAAACTAACGTAACGCATTACTTTCCATGTAACAAAGTAAAGTAAATAGTAACATTTTTTGGAGTGATGAAATATATAATGCATTACTTTTAAAAGTAACTTTACCTAACACTTCTTAAGCAACAGTAAATGTCCTAAAATCACAAATGGCTTGCCTTTTGTTTAGAATTTACATTTACAAAAATGCAAAAAGGTTTGCAGTCTCAGACGCAGTTTGGCACCAAGCCAGCAAATTCGCTGATGCAGTAAACGAAAGTAGTTTTGTTATCAACATGAAATTCAAAAGTATTTACCAGAATAGTCTGAAGATAATCTGAGTCATATTTGGTGAAAATCAGACCAATGGTCTAGGAGTTAAAATGAGTTTTTAAAAAAAATCTAAATGATTTGACACGATGACATGAAGTTCAGCCAATTATGGTATAATCGGTATCAATGTTCTCTACATGGTCCAAATAAAACTAATCAAAATCTATAAGTGTTTTGACCAATGTGGTAAAACTGGGCATCGTTCAACTCTGTATGCCACCCCGAAACTTAAGAGACCAGTCTTTTGGGCCATTTTTCAAATCTCCTGATCACTAGGTGCCAAAACTGTGCAGGTGGCTTTCATAACACAAACCAAGTTTGGTCTTAATGCGGCTGAGTGTTCCACTTTGGTGTGCTCTTCTCAGAATTACTGTAGCTCAAGATCAGTTTGATTAATCAAGTTAAATTCTCTTTTTTGGGGGAGGGTGGAATGGTCTGAAGATGATCTGGTTAAATTTTCGTGAAAATCAGACAAGCGATCTAAGCGTAGTTCGACAAAGTAGGTTTTTTGAAAAACTCCAAAAAATGACGTCTTAGAGTTTTGTTTCTAGCCTTTACAGTTCAGAAGTTAAACAAAAGTGAAATTTGGACAGCTTGTAGACTAGCTTGAAGTCTAGGGACCGAGACTTCAAAAGTTCTGACTAACCTCTATCTTTGGGCCAGATTTCACAACTTTTTACTATACTGTTCTATGGCCTGCTTTAGACTTCTTGAGCGGAAGACAAAAAAAAAAGGAAGAAGAAGAACACTAATGATTACAATAGGTGGCTTTGGAGGAAGTAAACTATTAGAGGAAGAGAAAAGCTGACCTTGTCAAAGAGTCCACACTCACAGATGAGCTGCTCACGAGCCTTGGTGTTAATGGCAATGGTGAAACGGATGTGAGGTAACAGCAACTGAAAGAGCAGAGGATACCTCTTGGAATGTATAATCAACCATACATAAGACATGGGCGTTATTTACTCTATGCGAATATCATAGAATCAATCCTATACAGAGAACACGGAAATTACCTTAAAAACAGGATGAACAGCAGGCAGCTGTCTGAACATGGCGATGCCAAAGACCTCAGATATCAGATGTGTCCTGAGAAGATGTGTGACTGTCTGGTGTACGTGGAAGTCTGAAGATCTCACCCAGATCTTGGCCAGCAACCAGTCATACTCATCATCACTTGGGAGGAAGATGGGATTATCCTCTCCTGGTTTCTGACCCAGCTATGTTAATAATACAGAGATCATTTTCTAAACTCATTCAACCTGTTTTTATATATATGCCATTGTTCTCAGACTGTGTAACGGTTTGCATAAGAGACTTCCCTATTTCTCATATTCCATTCACTTCGTTACATTCATATATATACTGTACATAAAACATCCTCGCACACCTTCCTTCCTTTGTTCCTTGTACAAAAACGATCAAATTTCAGAAAGCTTGTAAAGCAGCATGGTCACATGGACTACTTAAATGACACTTTTGTATGCATCTTGATGCTTGACAGTTACCATCCAACCTGTAATCCCCCATTACCCAAGAATTTTACAATTATCGAAAACCCTAAACAAAAATATATGATGGTTTCCACAAAAATAATAGCGTTAATAACGTTTTTCAACACTGATAATAATAAGAAATGCTTCTTGAGCAGCAAATCATTATGTTAGAATGATTTCAGAAGGAAAAAGAATTATAATAATATTTCACAGTATTGCTGTTTTTACTATATTTTTGCAAATAAATGCAGCCTTGGTGAGCATGAGAGACTTCTTTAAAAAAAAAAAAGTAACATCTTATTGATCCCAAAATTTTGAATGGTAGAGTATATATTTTGTATTTATTTTGGAGGCATATATTATCAACATATAATATTTTTGTACAAAACATATAGCAGAACACTGTATACTTATGAATGTTAAGCAATTTTTAATCAAGAGTGTCTCATTCATGAAAACAGTGAAAACTTATATTGTTCACTGTGTTTTTCTTCACCAAGTTTTTCATATAAAAAAAAATCTAAAGTGTTTTTCAATAAAACATTTGTTGTCACCTTAATGTTAAATTACTTGTATTCTCAGTTTTAAATTGCTTTTGACAAAGCATCTACTAAAACTTTTTTTTTTTTATTCACAAGTTTTTCTAATTTCACAAGATAGTGTAAGAAAAGAAATGGGGAAGCAGAAATGATCTATTCACGCTGTATCTGATGTCAATATTTCCAGCATATGTGCTCGTTTTGTGTTTATTTCAGATACCTGGATGGCGATTGGCATGATTTTGTTCTGACTGTTCTTATAGAGCAGACAGATGGGTGCAGCCAAGTACTGAAGGGTGCATGGGTCTGTGGCATTGGGAGTAACACCATCCATTAGCTCATAGTCAGCAATAAAGATGTTTCCTTCCTGAAAGACAAGATGTCACATTTGTATTAAAACCATGCAGAATATCGCTTGTTGCACACATGAAAATGTGTTGCAAGCGAATCATACTGCACATGCCAATATACTCATTGCTTGTGTGTTGCATACCTTGAGCTCTTCTTCCAGCGTGAGACCCCTCTCCAGACTGTCCTCAATAATCTTTTGTGTCACTGGAAACTTGTCCGGAATTTCTGTGCATTTCCTGAGGACCACTGGATTACAGCCGTTTAAGAACTGGTATCCAAACATGAAGTCTTCCTTCCAATGCTCCATCACATACTCTGTGCAAGGGACACAAGCAGTCATATTAACATTATTACACAAATTCATCTTTATTCATACAACAAATTTTGGTATACAACAACATGGTGCAGTGTAAAACCTAACGTTAATCTAAATAAACTGGGTACATTTTACAGACATATGAGTAAACAAAATGCAATGCTGCATACTCCAAGCAGGTAATTTATGTATTATAACAGATGAGAGTGTTTGTGAGATGAGTGTGTAATGTGAAATTCTTCAGTGTTGTTAAAGATATTTTAAAGGTTATATATGCTGGCTGTTCAAACCTGATATTGTATTCTTAATTCTCACAAATATACGCTCAAAATCTGCAAAATCTCCCCATGAGGACTGGAACATGTGCATGAACTGGTTTACATAAAGATTTTCAATCCTGAGGAATAAAACACAGTCATTTAAAAAAAAAAAAAAGCATACATATACCTATAATCTGTATAATAATATATCAAAATCATACATAAAAAGAGAGCTTTACTTGGATAGTTAATCCCTTGTGAAAATGAAGTTAGAGTATTTCTTAGAGAAATAATACACTTCAAAAGAATATATTCAGTGTAATAAATGTAATGTTTTTGGACAATTAATTGCATTTTATTAGCAAAGTACATTTTTATATATTATTTCATTATTGTTTCAATTTTCTTTGAAATGGCTAATGGACAGCAATGGTAAACATAATCCAATTTAATGAAGTTTTTAACAGAATTAATTAATGTTTTAGTTTAGTTCATTAATATTATATTATCTGCAAGTTTTCAAAATAAAACAATAAAAAAGTATAAGTACTAAGCACTTGTTTTTCACAATGGCATTGCAGGCTTTCTCAGTCTTTTCCCACATACTGTATTAAACTCATCCCTGGACTTCATGCATTAAAAATGAGTTGCTGTTGTTGCTGTTGTTATAATCTAATTGTCACTGTGCCTGCAGATATGGGTGGTAAACACATGTACGCATGTCACTGAGAATGACACTTCTCAAAACTATTTATATCAATAACACTATCTAACGAATCTGCAATTTCCTCCTTTTAACAGTCACACTTTTACACGAGCACAGCCCATCTCAGTTTTTTAAGGTCTGTGCAAATGTGCAATACCACAAAGACAATGCATGTTTGTATTCAGACCTCGTTGATACATGCAAAAGACAAACAGATTCTGAAAGAAACATGCAAATGTGCATAAATAAAAAC
The DNA here is from genome assembly GCA_004124795.1 of Poropuntius huangchuchieni. Classification (NCBI taxonomy): domain Eukaryota; kingdom Metazoa; phylum Chordata; class Actinopteri; order Cypriniformes; family Cyprinidae; genus Poropuntius; species Poropuntius huangchuchieni. The sequence goes on from SCHK01250357.1 coordinate 12,273, forward strand.
AGACCATCACTTTATGTAAATAACAGCTGTCTGACAGCACCGAGCAGTAAAAACGGTATTCAAGAATGAAATATGCATAGTCAAAAAAAAAAAGAATCTTACGCTTTGCTGTAGTTGAGCACAAAGTCCACTCCTTTCTCGCTGTCAAACTGAATGTCTCGAGGAAGCTCATTATGGGCTTTGGCATCTATGCTCATAGGGAAGCCAGGGTGCCACTCCTTCCATCTTCAACATCAAGCACAGCATCATGTTTTAAAATTCAGTTTATGATATCACCACCAAATCGTGTATTGTCATCATTATGCAATAAATGAAAGGTTCCACATTTAAAAACAGGATTTCCCGGGAAGTATGGTCAGACATGTGGTAGTGGTGGTATCATTGGCAAAGGTCCCAGATTCAGACCCATGAGTTATTAGTCAAATGTGGATTCCTGTTCCTATAATTAGTTTTCCTAAAGAATAATTCACCCAAAAAATACAGTTATGTCATTATTTACTAACACTTGTCATTCCAAACCTGTATGAGTTTTTTTTTCTTCTGTTGAGCACAAAAGAAGATAGAATGTGGGTAACCAAACAGTTGAACCTCAGACAGGTTTGGAACAACATGAGATTGTTTATTTTTGGTTTAGCTAAAGACTTTTCAGATTAGCTTAACCTGGGTAATTGTCTTTTTAAACCCTCATTTTAAAGGGATAATTCAACCAAAAATAAAACTTCTGTCATCATTTATACACCCTTATGCATTCTTCAAAAATATCTAAATAGGCTTATCTATGTAAAATATTTACTTTTTTGTATGTTCTGCAGAAGAACAAAAGCCATACAGGTTTGGGATGACATGAGAGTAAGTAATAGTAAGCTAAATGATGACATAAGTTTCATTTCTAAGTGAACTCTGTGTAACCTCACTTGTCATTTTGAGAAAGTGTAGTATCATTTTTACGCTGGGTTTACGGTCTATAGCATCGTGGAACTGGTTTAGCAACAACCAATCATAAACTGTAAAGCGCTTGCCTCATTAAATATTCATGAGCTTTGCAGAAACAGAAACTTCGACGCGCTGTATTTAGTTTCAGAGCTTGAGGGACACTCAAAATGTCAAACAATGACGCAAAAACCGTGAATTGGTGCTATAAGAGCGATTTACTCTTACCGTTATGATCAGAACAGTGTATTCAGGAAAACTGGTTGGTACAGTCAGAATTATAAATTCAGCTGAAGGCAAACAAGTCGACCCCGGGATTTAAAAAGGTTACTACAATATTAAACCTAAAATGCACAATTATTTTCTAAACCAGGGTAAAGAGTAACCATCATCAAAGTATAACTGCCTATGAGAATGGAAAAAATTAATGGTCTGTTATGATGAAATCAGAGACTTGACCACAAGTGTATTTATGAGGAAAGCACTTTTCCTAGAGAACAAATTTGCTACAGTGGTTAACCTCTTTCTGAAAGTTGCATCAAACCTGTATGTCTTCTGTCTCTGTTCTAGTTCTTTGCGCCTGTGCTGTTTCGCCACTCCAGTCTTGTCATCTTGTGGCAATCGAGCTGAAACACAGCAAGCACTGAAACCTTATTTTAAGGTACAGTTAAGGCCTTTATTACAGGAAGAAATGGGCAAGCCAATCAGAACATACCCCTTCCATCTCTGAGGATGACCTCTTTGTCATCAACTAACCAGCGAAAGCAGGGGAACTCAATGTAATCTCCATAGGGCGTCTTCACCGTGATGTATTTGCAGTACCAGTCATCCTGCATCCAGTATTTCTTCTTTTCAATTTTCACCAGCTCGATTTCACCCAGGTCCTCTCCGACACTGATGTCATATGAGTCCACCTTAAATGACACCTTATGTTAGATTTGAATGCATTGACTCAAAAAAGGCACACATAGTTGTCTTCCTCTAAGTGATCGTTGATTTGATCTTTCTCTTATCTTTCGTCTTACACTTAGTGATTAGGCTTCCTTATAGATATACTGCATGACTACTTCAAAGATAATGAACAAGGACTGTGGTTTTATTTAAATGATTAAAGAGATTGTAATATATAAGTGCGCCACACTGAAAAAAATGATGGTGAAATAATTTTCACTCAGGAAATTGGTATTTCACAAAGTGGTGCACTGAATTAGAAACACTTAAAATGATATTTTCTTGTAAAACTAAAACAAATATCTTTTTTTCTGACAACTTTGAAAAAAACATTTTTTAATGTGTATAACTGTACTGCATGTGTCATCAAGACATAAAACTCAAAGTCAGTTAGCCTGTGTTTTGACTCAAATTAATCAACAGCCATAAGAGAAAGAATGCCAAAGCATTAAAAAACAGGAAAAAAGTTAACAATTTTAATTTACAACGAATGAAGCAATTCATTTATGCAATATAATTCAATTATTATTTGCACAATATCATTTGAAATGAAGAAAACTCTTCAAAAGGAGCTCAAAGGTCTAAACATGTAGTTGCGTTCAAAGGCAAAGACTGTTAGTATCTTACCGCTCCTCTCTCAAAGTCATTATAGAGGGGTTTATCCAGGAGGGTTCTCTCACTGCATCTCTCAGACCCCACCAGGGTCATATAAATGTAGTCATCTGTTCCAGCAAACCACTGAGTGCCTGTGGCGACAGTCACTGTGTAGCTGGGCATTTTCGTCAAGCTGGAGATCAACTCTGCAACTGAATTCAAATGGACTTTTCAAGAGTCGCACGTAGACTGCATTTCCTCTTCTCTCTCCCCCTCTCCCATTCTGTCTCTAACTGACTCGCTCAAGCCACAAACTTCACACATACTACTCAGAAATTTATAGATGTTCTCTTGATTAGCTTTGCGGTAGGTTTTAACCTAGTTACTTGTTTCAAGAAGTGTGTGAACGCCATTATGCAGTTTATTTATGAATTTGATTTATGTCAGTATATTACAGTAAGTCACTCTCTACACTTCACAATACAGGAACAGAGTTTTTAAGATGCCCTGCCTGGCGTGCTTATCAGATATTTTAGTTCTCGTTTATCTTTAAGGCTTGCCAAGTGGTTTACTTAAGAGTGAGCAGTTGCTTCATGCTTATTTTTGAATATTAGTTGGTCTTGATAGTTTGCAAGGTCTTGTGGTATGTGCCTTGTGGTGTACCAGCTCACATTCTGCTGATTAATACAACCAAATTTACCCCAAAAAACAAAAAACAAAAAAACATTTTTTAGCTGCTGAAAATACTATTCTTCTAATCATTTTGGCCACTATATA
>SCHK01250363.1:0-13645 GCA_004124795.1 Poropuntius huangchuchieni
GCATATCAGACACTGCATATCAACTTGATAAATCAAAATGTAATTTTTTTTTTTTCAGGAAATAAAATGAAGTTCCTTCATAAAAAGAACTAGAAACACTTTATTGTGAAACCAAAAACTGTGGACATTTTCTACAAATGCTACATCTGAAGACCTAACACGGCTAAGTCACGTATGTTAAGATGTGCCTGTTGTGTTGACTCTGACGTTCATATTTTTGTACATATTTATGAAAGCTGTGCTGTTAATCTCACATGTAGCTCTGTTGTTACCTTTCCTGGTACTTTGTTCTATGAAACTAGAGAAATAATAGGATGGTACTGAGAGTATGAATGGTTATATTGCAGTATAACCTCCACCCTTAGAGATAACTGTATTGAGCTGGATGAGATGTATGAATGGAAACTTGACAGGTGGATGTACAGTGGCTGTGTAGTATTTAACGCTAGAATTTCTCCATGAACTGTATTTTGTACATTTATTAACACATGAAGAGTATAATTACCTTATTTACAATGTTTAATAAAAAAAATCAATAAAAGTTTTTTCTGTTAATTTCTCATTCTGCATTAATGAACTGCTTTTTCCCAAAATGTTTAGAAAATGCATAAAAGCAGACCCTAGCTTTCAGTGTTCAGTGAAGATATTCTTATCCTTTTAGTCTGGCCTTTCCATGTTTAAAATAGCAGTAATGAATATACACTGGGAATGTTTTGAAACTTGACACATTTTTGCTATATTAAAGAAACAAATATACAACTCCTGAATTGGTCATATGTGTATTTCAATCCATAGCCAGTGTCTGGAGAAATGGAGTTTGCAGTCAGCAAAAAAATTCCAAAAATTATATTTTTATTTGTTAAGTTGAGTTGAGAGCAAGATCCTTATTCAACAATCCTTCGGCAGACTTTGTTCATTGCATAAAATCTACATTTCTACGTTTTCGCAGTCCACTCCCCATTGGCAGGTATTTGCAGGTAGTATATTTTGAAAGGCTTTCTCGGCAAGAACAATTCAATCAAAGCCACTGAGTGCAAGTCCAGAAATGCCACAGAGGGTGCCACAACAAAAGTGTCTCGTAGCACTACAAAGAAAAAAATGACAGTTCAGTAAAGCCAGCAGTCAAATGGAAACCCAGAGGGATTTCTTTTTGACACAACCTGTTAAAAGCTGTGAAGAAAATTGTAGGGATCATAAAAGCTGTTGAAGTGGATACCAGAATACATATAATAATTGCAAATAGGCCTACTAATAAATTATAATTGTAACACTCTCTGAACACTGTATTAGCTATACATATTTTTTGGATAAAAATTGCAATTATAGTGACTCTGATAAAACACTTTCAGCTTTTCCAATATCATGGGATTTTGGACACATGAAACTGATATAAACATAACCTTAACAATAACAGACTCTCTATATAAACTGATATAATTTTTAACTAACCATAACAATAATGTGATTCATGATTCTAAACAAGCAATTGAACGCTTTCTATACAGCCTGGCTATTGCTGAAAGTAAATCAATTTACCGTGCGGTAAAATGGGAAATCATGCATCTATAATCGTTATTCCCTCACCCATAGTACAAGAAAACTGAGACAAAGGCGCCATCTGCTGGATTGGATGCAAGCGACATTTAAAGGTAGAGAACTTTAGTGCGCAACGCAGGGTGCGTATCACGAAGAAATACAGGAGGTGAAGGACAGGACTGATAATGCGCTCGGCTTCGTTGTAACTTTGATTACGTGGCGCTATTTAGACATCTTGCACACATGGCAGATCTCCTGGAGACCGCACAATGAAACTTGTGCATCTACACTATAGATGCATGCACAATTTTGCCTTTTGACAGTTGCAATGCTTAAACGATAGAGGGAATTAAATCAAACGCGTGTAAGAAATATAGTCTCCAGGGGTGGAAAGACTTTAAAGGATATGGTGATAGGAAGCTATTTAGTCACTGAAGCATTCTTGAAATCGCTATAAGCTTCCAGCCGCCGAAGAGGAGGAGGAGGAGGATGGTTTTTGGATTTGTGCCTCTTCAAGAGAAGCAAGGTGCGGTTCAAACTCTCATTATGTGTGCATGCGTTCATCACTATTTCATTTGACATCGTCAGTGTGTGGTTATATCAATGACGATTTATATAGCGCTAAACACGAATGTTGCCACGTATGTGAGCAGTTTGTGCAGGATTTTGTGAAGTCCCATCCCATCTGTGTGAGGTGTGCGAGAAGATTCTTCCAAAAACGCAGAGGTCTACAGTGCGCATTTTGACATATTGCAACTTAAATATGTGCATACGCGTATCGTATCATGTCACTGAACTATTTAAAGCGTTCGTATGTTTCCTCAGTGTTCGTTTTTATGAAGTATTTCTGTGGAGTAGCCTGGACAATTCTGTGAATTGTTATTTTGTTGTATTTTTAAAGTAAATAATACGAGGTAAAGTGAAGAATTGGAGGAAATTTAAAGAAACAACCTTTTATCAATCTATGTCTGCAGAATCCCCTAACAAGAATTTATTTCACTCAATAGTTATTTGCCATATGACTCCAGTTACTGCATTTTAGCCTACAGTTTAAAATTGAAGGTAACCTTTCTGCTTGGTTGTCCTATTTGTGCAAATTATACTGCGTCTAGCTTTCTGTGCAATTATGAATTTTACCACTTACGTCTGATAAATGGTTTAATGCAACCTAAATGTAAAAAGGTCATTTATTGGGGAGGCTCGTCTTGTAACGCAAACTGTTATTTGGGCTAGGGTTAGGGTTCTTTTTTAAAACTAACGCTAGAATCTTTTTTTGCTGGTATATTTCTGTAGGTTTATAGCTAAAGTGATCCACAATGACTTGTGGATCGAAGTAGTAGGGTCGAAGTAGCTTAACCTCTATAATTTATCGTACTGGAATAGGCTACGCGTGCGCAGCATAGTGTTGTTATGGTTACCTCCATCGGGCGAACGCAAAATTTGTCTTTTAGCATCAATGTGACGTTCTAAACTCATGTGAAAGCTTTTTTTAAAACTAAATAGCCTACTTATTAGGCCTGTCTCTACTTGTATTAAAAATATATTTGTATGAAAATATAAATTTACTAGACGACCTATTCCCCCATCCCCAAAAGTTTTTACTTTCTTTTGTTGCTAAAGAATTACTTTATTTGTACAGACTGTTTATTCTGCAATAGCTTGTCTTTATGGTATTTTATCATAGGTAATTTCTCTTAATCTGGGCACACTTATTTCTGCTCATCTCCACAGCATAATGAGGGTGAGATATCGCTGGATTCATATGAAAAAAAAAATCTCATTTCTTTTTTATCTCAAAATGTTTGAAATTTCATTATTTTTATGTAAATGTTCACGTTATGTTTTCAGTATTTCCTTTTCCTTTTCACCTGTTAGAATGATACTGACTCCTTTTGAAATCTTTCTTCCCAATGCATAATCACTTTTTTTTTATTACACCAGCAGCTAGAGTTCCAAGTGCTTGAAACCATTCATACAATAGCTCTCTTAATGAAGAAACCTCTCAAGTGTGTGCTTGAAGGTCTTGGCAGTTTTTCATTTTTTCAAATTTTCGCACTAAATCATGTGACTGACAACTGTTTGGTTATTTGTAGCTTGTTTAATGGGACATCACATCATTGCAGTATGCTACAATTAAATGTTCTGTCTCGCTAGACAAATGGCTGCATATTTACACATGAAAAGGAAATAATCATCTCAGAGGCCCAATGGTAATTTAAACATTAGATTAAGTTTGTATCACTTATTCAAAGGACATGACTGATTACCATTTTGCTGTACTTCCTTCTTTTAGATTACCAAGAAAAGGCCTTTTCTCTGTTCATGTTAGGGCTTCAATCTCCAAACCGATAATTGGCTATAATAAACATTCACTTGTAATGAGTGAAGACGTAATGAATTGAATAATCTGTACTGAGCCATTACCATCTGCTATGGGCAAATCTGCCATTCCCCTGTCATGATCTCATAACCAATGATGTTAATGGATGTTACTAAGGTGTTCTTCCAGGGGAGGAACCTCCTCTCAAGTTTCTATTAATGTACTTCCTCTAGAGATGACTGTGCTTGCTCAGGCAGAAAGATACTCGTGCTGAATCCACTTACTGGAGAAAAGGAGTCATCTGTTGTAGTAGGACCAAAGAGAGAGAGAGAGTGCGTGAGCTTTTTGTTTTAAAAGCCAAATGGAGTGGCATGGAAGGCAAGGAGGGAGACGCAGGCATGCCTGTCTGCCCGAAGAACAAGAGAAAGACTGGCTGGGTAGACTAATTGTGTTTTAAAGTGGGTCTGTGGGTACACAATGGGGAATCGGATGGTTTTAAGCTCCCATGAGCAGCTCTAGAGGAAGAGAGAGTTGTCAGATTTGTAGGTCAGGCTGCAGGGGTTGTTGTCAGGCAGACTCACGGTGGTAGAGGTGCTTTCTTCGAGGGGATCCGCACGACACCGATGTCAGTCCGGGTTACGTACGGTTTCATTAGTTTCCACCAATCCCGTCTGCCCGCCCGCCCACCTGCCTCACGCATCTCCTACCTGCGAAAGATTTTGAGGAAGTCATGCCTCCAAATTCTTTCGCGAAGAGCAAGTGTGATAGGATCATAATTGATTTCACGCTTTGCAGGGCATTGTGCGAGCACATCTCAATTCCCATCTGCTCCTGGAGAAGGCTGACCCGGTTTCAGCGTGTTACGTGGGAGCGGGCCCGGTCCGGAGGGACCTGTCCCTTACTAGTGCTGATCTAAGGAAGCTAGGAAGGAGGGCACCAGCGTGTTCCCTCATCCCCGATCCATCTCACACCCTTCGCGCGATTCTCTTAAATATTGTAGGTCATCTGGCACCTCTCCCCTTCCATTTTTGGCAACAAGGGCTGCCGGGGATATTTTGTCCCAGAAAAAAAAATAATTATCAGCCCTCCCTAATTCCCAATTATTATGAACAGGCTTATTTAAGAAGAAAGATCATGGTGGCTGTCAGAGGGAAGGATTCGGGATCCGAGCAGCTGAAGGAAGCCAATGAGGAGAGCTACGCACCGGCCACGGCTGAGGGCACACGAGGAGGAGCGCTCAGGAGTCTACTCCGCTGGGGTTAAAGTGTGCAGTGTGCACTACTTCCTGCCGCAGGTAGAGCTGTCACAGTGTGGTGTGGAGCTCTAGCTGTGTCAGAGGCTTGCCGTGCCCTTGCCTCACTGCTGCGAGAGCTGCTCTGCTGGATATCGCAATCGTTCTCACACGCACACGCAGAGGAATCCATATCCCGCCATCGGCATGGAGAAGGTAAGACGTTTCTGCACTCCATTTTTAGGAAGATTTCGCAAGCTTGAATCGGTGAGATTTTTAATTGTCTTTGATTTGACACTGAGCTAATCAGCGAACTGCAGCTTCTTGTGACACACAGATGACGCATGATGTGTTATTGTTTTGCCAGTTATGCTTTTTGGGAATAATAATGCGAAATGCAAATGTGAATATTTTTGGCGTCCTTTGAACAGGCGGCTTTGCTTTCTAATGAGTCATTAAAGCACAGCAAGTGCAGGGTTCAGAATGAATACTTTATATTGTTGTTCATCACAACAGTGCTTGGCTTATGAATATTAAGTCCCAGTGGACAGCTTGAGTAGTTTAAAGCGATAATTCACCTAAAAAATCAAACCTGTATGACTTTTTTTTTCTTTATTCTTTATATTGAAAGCCAACTGAGTTGAAACAACGTCAACTGACAACATAAAAAAAACTTTTTCGGCATTTTCAAATTTCAAAATGTCTTCTTTTGATATTTTGAAGCGCTACTTGAGATATTTAAAGATGCTGCTTCAGTTTATGCCTGCTAGATTAGTTGTTGTGGAGGTGAGACGCCTAGTCATTTGTGACTGACTGACAGATGTGTCAGCAAATTCTGTTCTATTGGAATGCAAAAGAATCAAATTCATTTTAAATGTGTCTGCAGTGCTGTTCTGAGTGTTCAGAGCCCAGGATGGCACAGAGCTTGTGCACCTTCTGCAACAAGTGGCTGTGTTTCCAGTGCACAGACTTGCATCAGCATGAGAGAAGCTCCACTCAACCCTTTGACCTGCAGCGCCAGCCGCGAGACCCTCCATCACCATCTGAAATAGGCAAGAGCGTCTCTCTTTTACCGATCTGTAATTACTTTCCTCTTTTAGCTCAGGTCGGCTGTTTGCTTGAACATTTCTGCTCTTGGCCACCGGACATTATCAGCTCCGCACCATATTTTTCTAACCTCTCTTCTTTAACTCGATGAATAATGCATTTTATAATAAGTGTGAATAATTATCCTGTGATGTATTGTAGCGTTGTATTTTTTATGTGACCCACTTTCTAAAACTGATTCTCTCTCAGCAAACGCAGCACAAATTTGGCCAGGCTGTCCGATGCTAGCTTTCTTTTATCGATACTCCTGAGCTTTCTGAAATCCACTTAACGTACGATAACGACACCACAAGTCCTCACAGAAAATGAGAGATGGAGTGATAAAAGAACGAAAGAAAAAGAAAGAGTGGTAGAGTGTGAGAGAAACAGAAGTGCGGGTGTGAAGCAGGATGTGGTCGGTCACCAGTATGCACTGAGGCAGTGGGAGCTCTTCAGTGTTGGAGGCTGTGGTCTCGTACTTTAACACATCTCTCCCTGTGCAATGTGTCAGCTTGTGTCTGTCTACCCTACACTGTCACAGCATCAGCCGACCGGCGCTTCTGATGGACAGACTGTATATCCAGTGTGACAGGTGCTGTCGGTTGAGGTCCTTCATTTCTAATGGAGCTCTGCATTTTGCCTGACTAACTCTCTTTGCTCACAGAATTATGTATGCAAAGGGACTATTCAAGTAATAATGGTTTATTTAGATTAGGATTTTTTGCTACAATGGAATGGAAATGAGAATGTTTGATTTATTTGTTTACGCCACTTGCTTCAGCCCAGGTTAATGCAGATGTCTTTATTCAAAGAAACTCATTTCTGGAAAAACACTTCAAAACCTCGCCAAGCATCTTTGCTGTTTTCTTTTGGGCTTTATTTGTATATCTAAAAAAAAAAAAAAAAAAAATATGAATGTATTGTCATTTAACTTTAATTTTATTGGAAAAACTAAAAAAAAATATTTTTATATAATAAAAAGTAAAATAAAATATATTTTATTTGAGCATTTTTCTAATATATTTTTAAAATTCATTCATACATGAAAGCAGTATATATTACTTTATTTGGCTCTTCTAAAGCTAAAACTAAATCTAAAAATATAACTTAAAAAATTAAAAAATATATATAAAATAGAATAAAATAATAAGGTAGTTTGTAAACTTGTCTGTGTACGTAGTTTACATGATCATTTAAACTTAGCATTCTGATGTGATATTTTAAAAATAAATTTAAAACAAAATAAAAATAAATAGTTAAAAACCTGTCTGTTTATGTAGGTTGCATAATTATGTAAACTTAGTATTGATGTGATATTTTAAAAATGAATTTAAAATAAAATAAAATAGTTCAAAACCTGTCTGTTCATGTAGTTTGCATGATCATGTAAACTTAGCATTCTGATGTGATATTTTAAAATAAATTTAAAATAAAAAATAAAATAAAAGTCTGTCCATGTAGTTTGCATGATCATGTAAATTTAGGATTCTGAAGTGATATTTTTTGAAATGTCCAGTGCTAGGTGTATGTGAAATGTGGGCCATTCTGAAGGCACACGTGAAAGCAGTATCTGTTACTTTATTTGGCTCTTCAAAAGCACATGTAGAGTTACATTCCTCATATTGGCAGGGCTTTTAATGAGACATTAACTGATTGATCAAAGCTCCGCTGTGTTCCATTTTTGTCTGTTTTTCTTTTGCTGGAAAAATGATGCATTTATACGTCCAGAAATATTTATAAGGATTTTGATGTGCTTTGTTTCTCCACTAAAAATAAATGAAGCTAGCATAGAGAGTGACTCACAGAGGCCAAGTGAGGTCTTTCGCGCTATATTGGTCAAAATGATTCGAACATACTTAAAACCTCATTAAACCTGCAGAACCTTGAAAGATTCCACATGCTCATATTAACACATTTGTTTTCCTGCATTCTTCCATTGTAACATTTCTTTTAAATATTTGATTCTTGATTACAGATAATGTGTTCTTAATGGGAATCGGCTAATTAGGCCTCATTTCCTCTCTTCTGTTGTTTTGCCTGTGTCTCAGGAGCCGGTTGCTGCGGGCATGCAGTTGTCATGTGTCCTCTCCATAAACAGGAGCCTCTGGAACTCCTGTGTGAAACTTGCGACCTCATGGCCTGCAGCATCTGTCACCTGTCCGCCCACAAAGACCATCGGTATGTGTAGAGGACACATACCCACTGCCACGCATGGCCACGTTCACAATGCTCTTGTACACATGCAAACACACTCTCTCTCTCTCACACGCTTTCCTAAACACATGCGCAAACTAAGATGCAGACAGAACAGGTGGCCACTTTCCCACGTATCAACAAATATGCTATCGAGCGTGTTGTGTGTAAACGTTAAAGGTCAAAGTTGTTTCACTGGCTGTTGGTTTCTTATCTTTAGACTGGTGCACGTTGGGAAGGCTCTGCAAGACCAGCGTTGGCTCCTGCAGAACCTCATGGCCCGAGTGGAGGAGAAGAGATCCGCCGTGGAGAGCACCGCTAAACAGATCCAGGGCAGGTGAGACCAAATCCCACCTATTCCACCTCCACCATGCGGCTAATGTTAGCGTTAATGCTAGTTAAACTAAGCGTGTCCATTACTCATCTGAAATGTGAACAGCTGGGATTCTTAAGACAACAAGCATAGTTTATGCAAAGCATAATGACGTTGACAAGATCCATTACTTCCTTTGAATGATTTCGGCAGATGTTCAAGCATCCAGATGTACCGGTCATATCAGTTTGTTTATCTCCCTGTTCGTTTTTCTTTCCGTTTGTTCAGGCTCCACGGTATAAAGATCACGCAGAGGAAGGCAGAGAACCAGATAAAAATGGCTAAGATGATTATGATGAACGAGCTTAACAAACGGGCCAACCTATTAATAGAGCAACTGGAGGTAATTACTTTTTCCCTCGTTTCCCTCTCCGTCTTTCTGTGCCGTTCCAAACGTATTCATCTCCAAACATCCATGGATGTGGTGGTGATGGAGCGTGCGGAACAGAACGTCTTGTGAGCGAATCATGCAAAATAGGCAGATTCTGCCAAGTAGCGACAAGCAGATGGGGATCTTAGGAAAAGCGGTGAGGAGATCCACGTTTTTGTCGTTGTCTTCCGGTTGCAGAGTATCTCCAGTGATTTCAAGCATCGTCTGGAGGACCAGCTGCAGGGGGCCATAGAGCTGTGCAGCCAGCTGGAGCACGTGCAGAACTTCATTACCTGGGCTACAGCCCACCACAGACGCAATCCACTGCTATTCAGCAAAGAGCTGGTAGGATTTTCTCCTGTCCAAGTGGGCTTCAGATGTTAAGATTCCTGGCAGCTGTCTGCTAAGTTTCTGGCAGGTCTCAAAAAGATGTCGGCGCTATTAGTTTAAAGCAGCCTCGCCTCTTTTTTGTGGCTGCATTTAGAACTAGCCTTAATCATTTTCTCACAAACTTAAAAATAGAGAGACAGTGCAGAAAGAGTTTCAGTTTCACTGCCAGAATTGCATGCAATATTTATAACTCGTTGTCTCTGTAATCATGAGGTTTGATCTATAATTCATTTGTCAGATTGCTCTTCAGATGCAGCAATTACTGGAGCCACTGATGCTCTCAGAGGCTTGGACCCCATTGAAAATCAAGTTTAACTGGGATGCCAGCTTCTGGACCAAGCAGATGTCCACTTTAGGTAAACTGAGCTATTGGACAGTGCCATTAGATGGCTATTTTTATAAGTTTTATGTATGCTGTGAAAATTTCAAACTAGATTTGCACATTCCAGGAAGGAAATTCCAGTGTTTTCAAGCCCTCAAAAACTGCTTTTCAAGTGCAAGATGAGCTTAATGATGACTTTGGTTCTGGGTAAATGAAATTTGGTTGCAGTGTAAAGGTGGCTATAAAATGAAAAATAGGCCAATCACAATGCATTATGCGAAATATCATAATGGCATTGTAACTAACAATGTCAGTTTAATGAATGAATGAATGGGACATTTATATAGCGCTTTTATTGTGTATTGCTACACACCCAAAGCACTTTACAATCATGTGTGTGGGGGGGGGGTCTGTTGGACATTAAAAAATGAGTTTAATCTTTAAATGTGTTTAACATTTTTTTTGTTTTGATGAAAATATTATTTAAATTTACTCATGTCATAATAATGTATGAATTTCACTAACATTACATTTAATTATTACATACCAAAATATTTTTAGTTGATAGTGTAGTATCAACATATATATATAGCTAACAAACAATTAAACACGATTAATTGCATCCAAAATAAGTTTTTGCTTACATAATATATGTGTGTGTACTGAGTATATTTATTATGTATATATAAATACAAATATATGCATGTATATATTTAAGAAAAATATGTTATGTTTATATATTAAATATATTTATGTATAATAAAAAATATAAGATGATAAATATATAAGTGTATATACATGGAAATATTTTCAAACTATATACTGTATGTGTGTGTATTTATATATACATAATAAATATACTCAGTACACACACATATATTATGTAAACAAAAACTTATTTTGGATGTGATTAATCATGATTAATCATTTGACAGCACTAATTTATATATATATATATATATATAGCATGTATCATATTTTTGTTAACAGTATTTTTCAGTTAAAACCATTTTTATTGTCTTTGGACAATGAAATATGCATTTAATTATAAATATATAATTAATAATCATAAATAATTAGCATCATAATATTCATTAACAAACCTTCAGTAACACCAAGGACATAAAAATACCTTTTTAATGCTTTCACCAGTAGTACAAGATTAGTGTTACAAGGTAACACTAGTGGAAAAAAAATTCAAATGAAATGTTTGAGAAATATCTTTTGCCATGCACCACTGTAATGATTCCTCCTTGCTTTAGGCCAACTGGTTGTTGAAGGTGGAAGTCGTTCATACCCAGAGGTTGTGGGTCATCCTAGTATCCTGCGACCCCAGCCTGTCCCATGCATAGCAATGCCTCCTCTGTGCCATGCGGTGCGGGAACCTGGCTGCGCCTGCCAGACCTTCTGCCAACCCCAGCTCTGCTGTCTTCACTGCAGACCTACTCAATCCGTCCCTTTGGATAAATTCCCTTCCCAGTGTCCTCAGGCCGCCAGGCGGAGCTCCCCGCCATCTCTTCACAGCTGCTGGGAGGCTGATGCATCTGTCCCGGTGCATCCACCTGGAGCTCAGCCTCTACAGCAGTCCACCTCTCACCCTGGATCTGACCCCGTCCAGCATGGAACCAGCTCCGCTTCACCTCAGCAGCCTGTCGGAGCCAACAACCACCCGTTGCCCGAGCCGCTCCCTGCTAATTCCAACCAGGCTGCCACGGACGGAAGAAACTCTGCATCAGGCCAGCCTCCCTGTGAAAGAGGGCAAACATCTGCACCCGAAGCAGCTACAGGGCAAGGAGCATCACCAGAGAGAGAACTGCCGCAGGTCTGCAATCGGGCACAAGTGCAGATGACCACAGAAACCAGCAACCAGCCCATGATTGAATTGCAGCCTATCGTTGCTCGCATCGATGATGACAGGGTGAGTTTCATTAATGTGTCGTTGTTTGTCTGTCCTTTGCAATGCAGTGCCTTTGTTCTCAGTGTGCTCGATACTGACCACAATACTCAGGCCTGGCGCTCTTTAGTGCTTGCAAAGGTTGCATGTCAACCACGCCGTTAACTGGTCCACACCACAAGTCCTAACAGATGAAAAGGCCATCGAGCAACTGCAAATGTGCCGAAGCATTGGAGAGGGCTCAGGTGTGGGGTTCTTACAGTATACTGACTTTCATTTTGGTAGCTGGTCATTTGTTTTTCAGTGTCAAAGATTTTAGGTCAAAACTTATATGAATTATTGAATGGAAAGTATACATTTTCAGCGAAGTGACAGGTCATTTTTTAAAAACTATTATTAACCATGACTATTATTAATCATCTAGTAGCATTTGTACAAGTCATTTCAATTGTCCTGCTGTGCAGAAAATGAGTTTATGAAGATATTCCATGTAGTCTCTCCATGACAGTGGCTCACAAACAGGGGGCCAGGACTAAAGATGACTTAAAATGATTTAAATTAAGAAAAAAACAACAATTAAAATGAGCTAAAACACAATTAAACACAATAGATATTTCTTATTATAATTTCACCCCTCAAAAAAATGTTTCTCGAAATTTCTGGTATATGAGGTAGCCTAAAAGTATAATTTGTAGACTTGGAAAAGTCATGTAAATTAATAAAATCCATGGGCAATTTTTAAACATTTGACTAATATTATAAACATTTTCATACTTTTTTTAGGCCAAGCTAAAATACTTTATCCGGTAGTAATTACAAGCAAAAAATATAGTAAAAATGTTTTTATGCTGTATGAGGTCATGAAAATGACAGGCAATTAATCAGTAATGAAAATAATTTAGTATTATATATTAGATATATTATATTATTATTATTGATTTAACTGTTGCATCTTAACTTACTGTATATTAACCCTTGTGCGTCAATTAAAAAAAGTTACACATAGGTCCATAGTGGACAAAAATGTCCATGTCAAAAACTGTCATAAAAATTTAAAACTTGGGAGCATAGAGTTAAGTTTGGTCTCATTTTAAAGAAGACCCATGGCAGATTATTGTTGAAGTAAAAAAGGTTTAAAAAGTGAAATAAAAAAAAGTTATAGAGGTTTAAGTTTATGAAAATGATTTATGAACAATATTTTATATCAAATATATATTTTATGAAACATTTTGAACTCTATACCTGCTAGAAAATCAAAGCCATGAATCTAAAAAAGTTGTGTTCCAAATTTGAGGTTTATATCTCAAAAAACGAGCTTTCAGTAAGATTTTGTTTGGGCGCAGTAACAAATCTTCCCCATTAGATGCCAGCAAAAGTCTGCTGGTGCACACACTGGTTGGATTTGTGATTTGCAATAGAGTTTCTCTCTCTCAAATTTTACAAGAACACACACACACAATTTTTTTATGACACACATACAAATCACACACACAATTATAGCTGCATTATTTATCCAATTGGCTCTATAATATGCAGAAGCAGAAAACAGGAATAAAGCGAGTATTTGCTTTATAGGCCAAACCTGAAAAAAATGGCACCATCTTGTAAAAATAGTAAAAAATAAAATTTTAAAGCCTTGCCAACGGAATGAAAGCCTATTAACAAAAATTGCATATTTTTACAGTTAAACGGCACTGCAATTAAAAATAGCGGTTTTAATGGGTTTTAATGGGGACATTTTTGTCCAAAAGGTCCTGAGAGGAACAATTTTGTGTACCTAGTGCAAAACAGCTTTATTAAAGAAAATGGAAGTGAAATAGTAAAATTCCAATAAAAATACACACCTGTGCCAAAATTTATGCATCTTGCAATAACACAGCCAAAATGACCAAAACAAAACTGAAAAGGACAGAAATGTCCAAAAGGTCGT
>SCHK01250364.1:0-11400 GCA_004124795.1 Poropuntius huangchuchieni
ACAGAGAGAGACGTTGCAGTGAATCAGAGGTAAAAAAACCCTGATATAAATACTGTTCGGTTTTTCACAAAAAATGCTCATTTCATGTCTTAGGACATCAATGTGTTGTCACGAGCCACAGGGTTTAATTTGAATTTGTCTGTGCATGTTTTTTTTTTTCTCTCTCATAGATTTAGCTCTCATACAGTTCTCATACAGACTGCAACGGTTGGAGTTAAAAACCTCCATTTCTGTTCTAATAAAGAAAAAAAGTCATCTACATTTTGGATGCCCTGGGGGTAAGCTGATAAACATCACATTTGGGTGAACTATCCCTTTAAATACAGTGTAGTTTGCCTTATATAAAAGCATCTGCCAAATGCATCTAAAAGTAAACACCACCAATTTTCCCATCATTCTCTGTCAGCATTATAAAATGCACAGATAAAAAATCACACACCTAATGCATGTGTTTTGCTCTTTATATTGTTGAACTATGCACTATGTAAATATTAACTTGCCCTTTTGTTGCTATTTTTGTTGGGAATTACACTTTTTAAACTTGCATTATCTTCATTCCTTGATTGATTCTTTGTGATGTTAGATCTTTTTAATTTTGCCGTTGGCAATGGTTTTTTGATACAGTACAGCTCAGCAGTGTTTGGAACAGATCTACAGTCTCTTCTTCTCTAGTCATGTGGAAAGCCGGCCTTTCTTTCTATCACTTATTACATCTGAAGCGCTAGAGTCAGACTGATGTTGAAGGATGCTGTTCTGCCCTCTCTCAGTCTCATCTCACTTTCTCGCCCTGAGATTCCCACTGAAGAGATCGACTCAGAGTTACAGTCAATTCTTGCATTTCTTTCCTTCTACATCAGTCCTGTCATATCAGCGGTGAGCTTTCTATCCCTCAGTTTGGCCGTTCTGGACTCTTCTGCTACGCCTGGAGACAAGAGGCGTTCGGTGAATACAAACTGTCATAATGACATTAAGTTTTTCTGCTGCGGGGAATAAGATGTTGTCCAGGTATCTCACACTTTCTCAAGCCGCACTGCAGCTCAGCTCAGTTATTGATCAGACAGACCGTCAGTCATCTGGACCCTAAGTAAAGGTCAGTTCAGCGGAAAATGACACTTAAGCACATTTCCCCCAAATTCTTACTGTACATTTTACTTTAGCACTTTTTAAACTTTTGTTATTTTCAATAATGATACTAAAAGCAATATGATAAAAAAGACCATTATATATAATATAATATAGTATAAACAAAAATAAACAGTGTGTATATAAAAAAAAGATGTTTATGTAGAATTTTTTTTTTACATTCACCCCAAATTCTAATTTTCGTAATGTTTTCAGACATGTATAGTGTTTTGTTTTTAAATAATTCTTGCTATTCTCAATGATTATACGCATTACTGTACTACATGATATCATGCACTATTCCTATTATGCATTTACACAATGTAATAAATTAAGAATAATATATAATGTTGTATATAATATATAGAATATAGTGTAACTAAAATTGAATAAGTATAAAAGTTGTATAAATAAAATATATTTTTAATAGTATTGAATAGTATATATTTAATAATATATTTCCATGCAAAATGTAATTTCTTCAGATTTTGGGGTGAAATATTACAGATATATGCCTGACATGTTTTCTGATGCATCTTTGTCTTTTGTTTGGTATAGTGATGTATTATTTTCAGTAAGACTGAATCAGACGTCCATTAGTGAGACAGACGAGCAGAGGTTCATGCACAGAGACGAGGCCGGATCGAAGACGAGGAGAAAGACAAAGAGAAAGACTCCAGAATGAGAGAGAAGGTGGGGACAGAGTGATGGAGGGGACACGTGGGGGTGAAAGAGGAATCGAAAGATGACGCATTTGGATATTTTCTGTTTTCAGCATTCTTACCTCTGATTGGTGTACCACCTGGTGAGGTAATATGAATGCAAATAAGATTAAAGAGAACTGTTAGTGTGAAAGAAAGAGAGAGAGAGATCTAGAGAGAGAAGAGGAGAGAAAGATGAACAGGAGAAAAAGATTTCTTTTTTAAGAAGCGGCATGTTCAATCTTCCCCAGAAGACTCCTGGCTCTTCTGTTCTTAGCGTGTGTTAATTTACATTATGTAGCTTACATTGCTGCTTCAGGCCAGAAACATACTCTATGCAAGTATGCATGGTCCTGTTGTACATGCATTACATGATGTTCTCCAGTACTCAAGAGAGTTACTGTGCTACATGGCTGTGCAATCAAAATAGATAGCTGGCTAAAAACACGTCAAAAGTTTAATAAATCTGAACTCAATTGCACAGCAAAACATGACAGTGGTAGACATGAAAAAGAAAACAGTAATATATATGCAATAGCGTCCCTTGTATTCAAGTCTCTGAGTTCACGTACTTGTGTAGAGTACGTTTTGGCCTTTAAATGACTCATTCTTGTGTTTCAGTAATAATTTCATCTCTCTCTGCACAAGGGTCTTCTGCTATTTTTACAGTGATGCACATTCTACCTCCAGCACAACTTTGGCCTTTGGATCCGACCACAGCTGTGCTAAATAAATACAGTTGTCTGATGCAACACAGAAGAAAACCTTTTTGTGCAAAGCGATAGTTCAATCTCATTGCATTGACCGACCCTTGAGTCTTATTACTTTCAAAAGAGACTTGTTTAACTTTGGAAAAAGCTTCAGATACTTGCCATTTTGTTGTTATACAGTATATTGTGGTATAATTACGATTTACAAACCTGTAGTAAATGCCTAGGAGTGCTTTTTTTTATAAATCCTTTGCAATATGCTGATACAGTATGTGAAGTTGCCTTAGATTTGAAATAAAAAAAGAGTCCATAAAGAGTCTGTTGACTATGATGCAGATTCATGTCAATCTGGATCATAAGTCAACACTCCACCATGTGAAAACAGTGCGGATTCGGGAAGGGGGTCAGAGACATGAGGAAGCCCCTGTAAACTGTGTGGATTGTGGTCCATCAGCAGTTTACAGAGAGCCTGGCGTACACTGGGAACCTCAGAAAGCCCAAGATGTCCAGAACAGGACAGGATTGAGGACTTTAAGGTAAGTCTGCAGTGTAGCACAAGCATAATGAAGAATAGTAAAACTTTACTATATCTTCACTATGGCTAGAGGGAGAAAACTTGAGTATGTGTTAATTCTTGCAGTAAGTCGAGTTCTCCATTCGCCGGCAGTCGAGAGACAGTCGCTATCAATCCTGGCTGTATTTAAGACGTTAAACAGCAGCTAAGCTGGACATCCATTATCTTACTGAAGAGAAATCAATAATCAGCCCGACACATCTCTGTTCATAAAGATCTGCACACCAATCATCATAAATCACCTCTGCCTGAGAGCTTACTGTGGCGTAGTGGGTAAAAATCGGTAACGCACGTCTATGGGATTTTCGCCTTTTTATCATCTGTCAGATAAAAATCTTTCGATTGCTTATAAAAGCAATTGCACACCTCAAGAAGCTGCTTGATTTGAGGCATCATTCATGTCCGTAGCACAAATGTTGCAGAAAATTAAGTCCAGAAATGTAAAAAGATTTTTGTTTGAACAATGGACCCTTTTCACAGACTCGTGCATTTCCACAGGGCTTCAAATTTACACTTGATATGCACCAAATGCATGTAAAAATCAGCATCAAACACTGTTAATTGCCTGTTGACTTTTTTTTTTTTTAAAGCAATTCTAACAATGCCTGAAAATGCAATATAGTTTAGCACAACTATCATATCATAAAGACAGTGTTATAATTATGTAAATACGTAATCTGATGCACTGTGTTTCAAAGCGAAGTGCTGTGATCTTTTCACGTGAACTGCCAAAAATCTTCCCTAGTTTGTAATGAGAATGGTTCATAAATCAGGTGAAGATTCCCTGCGGTTTCAATAAAAATCTCTATAGTTTGTTAAATTTGTTCTGCCTGTTTTTTCTTCTTTTAGTTTTATTAACACTGCAAATCTAGAAAAGTTTGTAATACTGTATTTCAATTGTTTAAAAATCACCACGTGTTATATTACCATGCCGTTAAATTACATTACACATTTTTTTTTAATACAGCTAAGGACGTGTTGGGAAATCTGACGTCTTTATCTCTTCTGACCAGTCTCTGGAATCAATCTCTTGATATTTTATTTCTCGGTTGGAAAGAAACGCTACTGTGGATTTTTCAATTTGCTGCTGGAGCAAAATGTGAAAAGGGTCCACAGCAATACACTTGAATATCTGAATGGCCTTTGGCTCACGTGTATAGGAGGCTTGACTCGTGACGTAGAGTCTTGTGAGTGTTTACATTGAGAGAAGCAGGATTATATTTCCCATCTCTCTTTATCAGATTCAGTCTTCCTGTCTGTGTATCACCCGGCTGCATTGTAAACAGATTGTTGATTGATGTCCAGGGCAGAATCACCTGCTTTGGCGAGGTTGGTGGTAATTACTCGTACACAATGACATGTTCCAGTGAGATTAAGGTTCCGTTTGAAGCGGGGAGGTATTGAATCACGAGTGCTTTTCCTATTTGTTCATAGGCGTTCTGTAAAGGTCACGAATTGAAAAATTGGTTCATTAGCATTCGTTAATGGAAAAAGGCCTTCGCGCTAATGGCTGGAGAGCAAAGCTAATCTCAGGATCAAATAATGGACTGTATCCAAACAAATAAATTATATGATTGTCTGGTAGCTGCGAGATGGATTGGCCGACAGGGAATAATTTGACAAATACGGAGCTGTTTGACGATTGACGCAGGAAATGATTGTTGACAAGGGCCGACGATTCTAATCAAAACAAATCACTGTGCTGTCATGTTAATCATGTTTGTGTGTCCTAACCGGAGGGTTATGTGAATAATAACTGCCAGCCACTCTGTCTTCCTGTTTGTTTCCGTTTACTTTAAGACATGAAATGAAACCGGAGGCTCGTTTGGAACTGGAATGTCACTTGTCGTACAGATCCAACGCAACAGTAGAATTCCAGAAGTGAAAAATCCATTCATTCCCTCCATAGAGATTTATTGACTATTGGTATTTTATACTTTTAATCAAAGAGGTTAAAAGTAGGCTGCATTTATTTGACCAAAAATACAGTAAAAACAGTAATATTATTACAATTTAAAATAACTGTATCCCATAGTAATGTATTTCAAAATACCATTTATTAATGCGAGGCAAAGTTAAAGTTTTAGCAGCCATTACTTCAGTCTTTTATTTATTATTATCAATGTCGAAAACAGTTATGCTTTCTTATATTTTTGTGAAAACTCTAACTCATTTTTTCAGAAGAACCAGATCGATTTAATGAATACTAGCTAATAAAAGTATTCATTTCTTTAAAAAGAAAAATCTTACAGACCCTAAACTTTTGAACGCTAGTACACTATAATAATTTTGTTTTATACTGTCGTTTCTGATTCAATCCCATCATTCCCCCATGAAATAAGCACGCAGTCTTGTACCGTTGCCTTTTTTTTAAACGTTCAAATACTTTCAAACGCTTTGAATCAAATGTTGCAATGTGATTCATCTGGGAGCTGGTTTGGTTCAAGCCTTAGAACTCTTTATTGAAGAATTTTCTGAAATCCCTAAGGAAAGAATGAATGGGAAAAAAGTCTTCAGAAAAAAAGTGGCCGCTCACTATGGTGCTTGATTGTCTTTGTCATTTAAGTTTAAAAAAAAAATCACATTCAGCAGGTGCCGTCGACTTCAATGTTCGCAATCAGCTTCTTTATTCTTCAAGCTTATTTGCCTTTTGTGTGTTAACGAAGTTCTTTTTACCTGAACGGAGCTGCTTGATTCGTCCATTGCTGCTGTTAATGTCGACTGGCAGGAAGTCTTTGAACCAGGAGATCTCCGGGTCGGGGTTCCCGCTGGCGGCACAGAGCATGGTAGCAGTGCGCGTTCGCTCCACCACCTTCAGCTGCGGGCCCATGTCTATGATGGGGAAGCCGTGAGGGATCTGGTCCTCTGGAAAACACACACACACAACCACAAAGAGAGAGGCGTCAGCACACATGATTGAATTGCATGATAAGCTGTGCTTTTCTGCTCCGAAAAAAACGCCACGGCTCATTTTTCTAAAGCACAGCTCTTACAAATGTTCGTCTGCAGGACCACCCGGGGCGATCGGACTGTAGCAGCTGAAATGCATGACTGTAAGACACAGAGGTGGAGTAGAGATCACAGTGTGAAATCCACTGCTAATGTAAATACGAGCGGGCCGAGGCGTGACTAATCTGCTCGTGGTGTTTCTGGTCATGGATATATGAGGGTGAGAGGGGTGATTTCCCTCCGGCTGTAGTGACACCTCACAGAACGATTGGCTCCGTCTGACCCACAGTTTCACTACAGGAAGTCTAATATTGGCATTCCTAAATTAGGTACCAAATGCTGCTGAATTGCAAAGGTGGAATTACATGTTGTGTTCACATGCCTCTTGTGCTCTTGCTCTCTCTGGCTCCATTTACACCTGGTATTATCATGCATCACAAATGCATTTCATGCATTTTCAGGGTCGCTGTTTGCATGACTGTGTACATCACTTAATATGCTGTCAGTCATATGAACAACATTCTGTTAAAGGGATTGTTACCCTTACAAACCTCTTCTATGATGGTCAATGTGGCATTGTTTGGACTCTGATGTTTTTAAAAATATCTTCTTCAATGTAAATTAATAAGGTTTGGACAGCATGTGAGCTATATTCATTTTTGGGTGTCTTTTGTCCACCACTCAAAGATTTGGGGTCAATAAGACATTTATTGTTTTTAAAAGAAGTCTTTTATGCTCATTAAAGGATTAGTTCACTTTCAAATTTAAATTTCCTGATAATTTACTCACCCCCATGTCATTCAAGATGTTTATGCACTTCTTCTTCAGTCAAAAAGGAATTAAATTTTTTGATAAATAACATTCCAGCATATAGTGGAAGTCAATGGACTCCAAACGGTTGAAGGTCAAAATTACAGTTTCAGTGCAGCTTCAAAAGGCTATAAATGATACCAGATGATGAATAAGGGTCTTATCTAGCGAAACAATTGGTCATATAGTTGGTCATATATAGTTCAAAAATCATTCTAATTTGGTATGGTATTTAGGAAAATGTGATACATTTATTTTTCAGGATTCTTTGGTGAACAGAAAATAAAAAAAGAACAGCATTTCGATCAGATCACAATGTGTCTTTCCATTTACACTTGCTTTTAGCAGTGTCCACTTGAGATTTCAATTATTCGAGATGGATGTCATTAAAAGATGTAAACTTGGTCTATGAGGCAGAGAGCTCTGTTTCTCTGATATGTGGTTGAGAGGTAAATGAAGGGAACAGCACAGAACTGTACATAATGTGTTGAGTGCGTTTCTATGCATGTTTGAAATGGGAAATGAGGAGTGGATGAGCACAATCAGAGAGAAAGCAAACAGCGGCCAGCGGTTGCCACACTCTCACTCCTAGCAGATAATGGAGGATAAAACAACCTTATGCAAATCGACATCATTAAGAACAGCAGGTGCAGACAGGAAACACACGGGACTAAATGGTCTAACTGTTCTCTGTGCGTACACTAATTGAGCTTTACCAACACACAAGGGCTGCGCAATTATTAGAGATAACACTGAAACTCTGATATGGCATAGTGTGGTTATTAAAAATGGTGTTTTAATGTGAAATCGAATTAATAATGTTCCACTTAAACTCGATCCTGGGAGTTGTCCTGAGTTTGAATTATTTTCCCATTGTATGCAATACAAACTGAAGAGGATCTGGGTTCTTTTTCATTTGATTCAATTTTGCATCAAGTGTAAAAACCAATAGAGTGAAACTCTTTCTACCGACAGCCAAACAAGGACATATCCTTACAAAACATATTTTCACTTGAAATGCAAAATTGTTCAAGATCTTGGTTTTTTTTAATCCTTTTTACCTTAATTAGCAAAAAGTTTCTAGTTTTAAGCATGAATTTAATTAAAAAAAAAATGTATTACATTGTACAATATAATATTACTCATATATAATATTATATATTAATATAAGATATATTAGTATATTATACTATGTTTAAAAACACTTAAAATATCCAGTGTTTTAAGGGTGGAAATTAAATTTTTTGTGTTTTTTTAAATTCGATTGATAAATAATAGAACAGAACAGAACAGAACAGAATAGATGGTGGTTCAAATTACAATCATAAATCAATCAATTAATCAATGAATCAATCAGTCAAACAAACTTTTCCCCAAACCATGCAGCTAAAGACCTCACATTCCATTCTGGCAGTGAAAAAGTTAAACACTGTTTATGGGTTTTCCACCGCAAACACAATGATGAAACCAGACTCCTCTGTGGTTAAATTACGGTGTCACTGAAGCACTAAAGTTTCGTTTTCTCACAGGAAGGTTCTTTTATGCTACACTACAGCTGAAGAGTTTCTCTGGTAGACAATAGAAGGAGAATTTGGGAAAGCCTTCATAAAGAGCTTAGCATGAGCCCTGCAACGAGAGAATATGCCCAAATGAGGCGAGGGAGACTCCCCGGAGGGCCTGCGGTCTGTCACTCGATGTGTGAGAACGTGCATCAGAGGAACACCTCGTCCTGCTGGAGGAGCTGCCTTTGTTGCTGTTTGTTTTCTGTTGGGAAGGTACATTGTAGGAAGGACTAGGTACAAGGACTAGGGTCACAGCAGGGTCGCAATTATGCACCGCAGGCCTTTGTGTGACATGCAGGTCTGGTAATAGACCCCAGTGGGAATAAACCAACACCGGCTGCAGCAAGATACACCTTCATGTTCTGAAGCAATCGTCCATTCCAGGTCACCGCCAAAGGGGAAGGAGGGTTTGAGACAGATACTATTGTGTACTATTGTACCATGCTGGTGTAATAGTTCAGGAAAAAATCACAAATGAGATCTCTAACATCTCAACTGTTTCTCCTTGGCAGCAATGAGATTAAATTAAGCAAATAAAGACTTTGGAATAGTCTTCTGTTTCTTTAATGCTGAACAGTAACTGCTTATATTGTATAAAATATACATATTAGATTAGATGAGAAACCTAAACATTTAAATAAATAAATACATATATACATACATATTAGCATTTATGTTATTTTAGAAATGTTAAAATAAGTTGAAGTACTAAAATGACTAAACAGACTAAAATAAAAAGCTAAATGGATATTAAATAAAAAACAATAAAAATGGCAAAAGCGTAAAATAAAATTACTAACTTAAAATAAAACTTTAATTAATTTTAAAATTAGAGCAGAAAATATATCAGATAAAAGATAAATATTAATATCAAAATATAAATAAAAACTACTAGAGTATAGAAAAAAAATACTAAGATAACATTGGTAACCAAAATTCTGAGATCTCAATATGAGGGCAAACATTTCTGATTAAATTCTCCCCCAAACAAATTATCATAAATATATTTTTAAAAAAAACATTTTTTATTATTATATTTTTTACAATGTAACTTCATTAACGCTCTATAATTATTGCAAAGCATGACTGATTTGACTAGATTGTTAACATTTCTTCACAAATAAAAGCATTTTTGTTTTACTTTTTTTTTTTTTCCAAAATGCAAGTTGTGTTTGTCTATTCAAAACCCAATGCTACAATGCCAGGGCATTCTGGGTGGTTGCCAGGTCCTCACTCAGGTGTCCTCAGTGTTGTTTAGTTCAGTGTTATGAGGTTGCTAGGGTGTTGTGGGTGGATGCTTAATGCCCTAATTCAACGCCCCGAGTCTCTGATATCCTGGTCCCCTAGATAAGGCTCAGGTCCCTCCTTCAGTGTCAATTTGTGGGGGTTTTTTGCCTGCCTTAGCAAGCAACACTAAAAATAAAGAAGTTTCATGCCCCGCAGCAATGCAAATGCACAGTCTTTGCCAACAACATCGTCCAAAGTGCTTTAAAAACTAAGCGCACTGAAGAACTGAACAGAAGCCGGGCTTTGAATCTGGGTTTCACACGTCAGTTCGAGTTTATTTAGTGGCATAAACTCCACACGGGAAGGTCGCTAAACATCACGCTCTCAGGAGACTTCTCGTATCCAACCCGAACACTTGTTTCGAGGCCTTTGTTGAATCTGACGGCTGAAGAAAACATGTCATACCTCCGTTTGTGCACTAGAATGGAAGAATAATAAAGGAGAGCCCTTGAAACTCAATCACCCTTATTAATTCTCCAATAACAGGGCGACACGAATAGCCACGCCGACAACTCCGCACATTTTTGACCGGCTCACGACGATGACGCCAGCAGTCGTTTTCCCACAGTCACTTAACACTCAGATATTTAATTAAAGCATGCAAGGAGCTGGAAACAGAATTCAGACTGGCTCACCTCTGACAAATTAGTCAGGGGGAAATATTACGCCACATTACGTGACCCAAACACTGCTGCGATTATTCGCTGGAATTTGTGAAATTGCGGATTACTCCCTCCACCCTGTAATCCCTGAACGCTGGATTCGGAAACTGACAGGCTGTCAGTCAGAGAGAATTAGCCGACGCCGTCCCGACATGCCTCACCGTCTCGCTCGCAAACCGTCGCCCGCTCGTGGAAGCTCATTGCCACGGCAACTCCCAGGAAAACACATCAGAGGGAACAGGGGCGACCCGTCTTCACCCGCTGGAGGAAATCAAATGAAAGACAACATTCTCCCTGTCTGTTTCCATCCCTGTCTTACCTGATAACTTCATCACCTCGGGGAGATTATCAAAAACAGCCAGACTGAACATATTACGCTCTGTAAAACAGACGATGAGCAGTGTGTCAGTACATTTCCACGTTGCCAAGTGCAAACACACGACTGCACCGCACGTTAGTCTTTTTCTTAAGAGCTAAACTGACAAGTGAGGATTCAGCCACCTTGTTGTTTAGACAGATTGACAGAGTCTCAATCATATTTTACTGTCTCTACTAGAAAATCATATCATATCACAGTTATTTTTGCTGTAAAGTCAAACCAAAAATATTTGATTTTACATAACATGCCTACAATTTTATGATAATCACAAAAAGATATTATTGAATAAAGAAATGTGTTAAATTATGAAATATATTTTATTTTAAATTGTATTTGTAATTTGAATAACATCATTACATATACTGTATATATATAAAATGATATTATATATATATTCAATATTATATATATTTATTCAGCAAGGATGCATTAAATTGATAAAAAAAGTGACAATAAATACATTTAAAATGTTACATTTTTGTTATGATTTCTATTCTCAAATATAGAATAAATATTATATTAGATTATTATTATTATTATTTTATAAAAATAATATTTTTTTTCAAACTTTCTGTTCATCAAAGAATCCTGAAAAAAAATTATCGCACAACTGTTTTCAACACTGATAATAATCAGAAATGTTT
>SCHK01250589.1:0-10585 GCA_004124795.1 Poropuntius huangchuchieni
ACTAGCATCTAAACACACAGCTCTCTTCACAACATGGCGCACACGACAACATACAGCAAGAAAGTTACGCCTTCTTTTGCGTGTACATTTGGGCGGTGCTGTGCAAATCGTCACCACATGCTGACATAGATAAATGGGGGGGTGTTAGAACGAGCCGTTTTAGGGGGGTGTGGCAGACTCCTAACTTTAATAAAGAATATCTCTTTGGATTTGAGACTTTAGTCTTTGCAACTTTACAGATCTTTATGCACCAAAGAGAAAGGAAAACAAATCTGTCGTAAGTTATCTTTAAAAAAAATAGCATCATGAAATAATCAAACAGATCCTTAGTAAATGGTTAATAGTTACTAGTTAAGTTTCTGGTTAATATATTATTAATCACTTGAAATGTCAACACTGTACTACTATCTCATCAAAAATTTGTTAATCATGAACAAATGATTATTAAATGATCAGTATATAATCTAAAAAATTATAAAACTATAAAAATGGCAAATTACTATGAAAATGTTATATATTATAAAACTATAAAGGAGAAGACATCTGTCTACACCCTCACCAGTGAGCATTTACATTGATGTACACACTACAAAGTATTCAAAACCTGCTGTATAAACTGGATTGAAAGATCTACGAATAATGAGTAAAACATTCACAGTTGATGAGTAGTTTACACTTTAGATTAGGGGATGCAGAAAGCTTTGTAAATAATTTATTCATGCATTTACACAACAGGTTTTGCATACTTTGTATTGTGCACTGCAATGTAAAGGCTGATTGGTGAGGGTGTAGAAAGATGTCTTCTCTGACACACATGGAGTATTTTAACGCTGTGAGATAATAGTACAATGTTGACATTTTAAAGAATATTAAGTGATTAATAATATATTAACTAGTAACTTATTAACCATTTACTAAGGATCTGTTTGATATTTCATGATATGCTATTTTTTTTTTTTTTTAGATAACTTACAACAGATTTGTAAATCGTTAGCATATTACTTAATCATTTGTGAACATAAAGTCATATTTTGTAAATGATTAGTTCATCATTAACTAATCACTTATAAATTACTTACAACTGAACGTTATTATAAAGTGTTACCCCCTGTACTTTCGACCAGATGGTAATAACTCTTATTCACCATAAGGAGGATGTGATGCATCCCGAAGAATTTCATGGCTTTTCCTCAAAGCTCAAAATTCAAATAGTTTTAACATACTATGCTGTTGTTTACCTGCAATCTTACTGGCCATATTAACATTTTTATTTAGTTCTTATTTACTACAGACAGTGAGAAATACCAAACAACAAAGCTGAAAGTCAAAATACTCTCCACAAATAATCGATAGAAAAATCTTTTCTTTAGTTTTCCTGATGTTTAACTGAAGGAAACTAGATTGACACCAACCAACAAACTCATCCACACCTCTACGATAGTCCACTTTAATCTCAGTAATCAAACCAACAATTGCCCTATCGTCTGCATATTTAATTTTAAAAACATCAGATGAGGAACCACTACATTCATTTGTATAAAGGGCAAATAACACTGGAGATATAGTACAGTACTTCCCTGTGGGGCCACTGTGTTGGTAACAATAGGGGAGGACAAAACAGAGTTTACCCTGACACGCTGTAATCAGTCTCTGCAGCATATACAAGAGAGTTTTTCTGTGCTCCTCCCCCTCCTATATGCAAATCGTAAAGGATCAAGTTTGTTTCGTTTTTCTCTTCTTCAATGCTGCTTTTAATTTCCCGTTTATCCGTGGATTATCATTTGGATACCTTTGAATACATTTTGTTTTTATGACATTAGCCACACAAAAATGTATATAATCTGTCACCACATTATTTAGCTCATTTAAATCCTCACTAGTGTCTATAAAGACATGCCATGCTGTACAATCAAAACATCAAGACAGTCCACAGATTCCACATTTCATATCTGGATGGTTCTCAGCTCAGGTTTGCTGGTTGTAAGCCGCTGTTTATAAACAGGAACCAAATGTATCACATTATGGTCTGAATCACCCAACGGTGGTTCTGAGTACCCCTTATATCCATTCTTAATATTTCCAGAGCACAAATCAAGTACCCTTTCTCCTCTAGTGGGACAAGAAATATACTGATAAAAATGAGGCAGTACATGCGCTATAGAACAACCATTAAAATCCCACAACACAAATTTAAGAGCATCTAGCGCAATGTTTTCCAACCAAGCAACAATGTCATATATAAAACTTGCCTCAGCCCGGAAGCTCACCCGTGGATTAATACAGACCACAGTAATAAACAATTGTCCAAACTCCCTAGGGAGGTAAAAGGGTCTAAATGACAAGGAGAGAAGTTCAATATCTTCAGAACAGTAAGACTCCCACAGTGTGTAGTTCTTGCACCATACTTTGTAAAAGTAAAAATAAAGTGTTTACTTCGTAAACAAGGGACAACAATTAAAGAGATCTACTGTAGCAATTAAATGTGTCTATTCCTCAAAAGACTTTGCAGTGTGTATGTGACATTTTACATACCTTGCAAACTGACTGCCCTGTTTGGCACAACCACTTTTCCAGAAGAATGTTCCGGATCTTTAAAAGATCGACACCATTGATGGAGGCAATATCTTTGGCCACGCTGTGAATGTCTGTCCAATTACAGAAACAGGGGAGTCCAAATATAAATGTCTCTATCTATACACACACACACTACTGTTCAAAAGTTACTTTATGTTTTTGAAATCTCAGTAATACTAATAATGAAATACTATTACAATTTAAAACAACTGTTTTCTGTTTTAAAGCTACATTATGTAACTTTCTAGCAGTAAAATAAACAAATATATAAATAAATAAAAAAACAAAAATAAACAAAAAAGATCTGTGTGGACAAATGTAGTTTTGCACTGTTCAGCTTATTATATTTTAAAATGACTTTGACAGCAAAGATACATTTTCAGCAAGCCATTACTCAATTTTCAGTGTAAAACAAATCATGCTAATTTAGAGCTCAAAAACGGCTCTATCATTTTATTTTATTTTTTTCTCAAGATTCTTTGATGTACATTTTTTTTTACAATGTCTAAAAAACAAACAAAAATGGTTAAATAATTTTGTAATTAGTTAAGGATAGGATTTAGACATAAGACAATAAGACCAACATTAAGAAGAAAACAAATATATGCAAATATAACAATTTCTTTAGCACAAATACAGTATGCCATACTACTACTTGTTCTTACCAGGGTAAGTCAGGCCAGCAGGGTTTTTCATACGGTCCAGCACAGAGCTATGCTCAAAGAGAGCTACAATGAGGCGACCAGGAAGTCCTGTGAGTTTGAGGAGCTCTGGAGAGCTGAGCTGAGATGAAATAAGAGCGTTCTCTGTGGCCGATCGCTGATACTGTAGCTGCAGTTTAGAGACGAGTGCTTCACCTCGAGTCTGTAAATTTGCCTGGTAAAGGTCCAAACAGTATGGTCAACCAAAATGCTCATTACTATCACTGCAAAGCCATAATTACAAAAAGATAACATGTCAGACTTGCTCATGAAATCACTGCCAGTATACCAATATAAAATATTGGTTTATGTACTAAGCTGTCAGGTAGGTTTTTGCAAATGCTGTCATTCATTCCCTTGTTTACGTTATATCTTTAAGCAGAAAAGATTATCCAGCTACTTCATGCTTTGTGTGAATTTCAACTAGTCAATGGACTAAACGGTTCCCCAGAAGAAAGAAACACGGTATGCTTCAACAACCTTTATTGTACCTACATAACACACATTTACGCATACTATTTTTAGGCCTATGAGTTGATTGAAACAAAATATTCATAGCATTGTCTTGAATCTTCGGAAAAGTTAAATGCTATGTTATGAATGTTAAATACGCATTTTCTTAACCTGCAGCAATACAGTGGCTAGTCTTCTCATTAGCAGTGTTTTTCATTATATTTGATTATACCTTCTACCTGTTGAGTTTCCATTTATGAACGAATTTGAGAAGGTGCAAAGAAAAATATGTTTCTCCATCAAGTGATAAACATTTGCTTTTGTGTGTGTGTTGATCTTACTCCAGTCATTTAATACCAGAGAGAAGACAATGAAATGAATGAGTTGAATGAATGAATGTGTTATCTATGTTAAATAAATATAACATTAAACATTAATCTTCAGCAGGATAGAGTTGATAGCACTACTACTCTGAATAGTATTAAGAATTTTGCCATAAATATATTTATATATAATTACACAAATATAGTGAGACACATTCACATATGAAAATCACAAAATTAACATCAAGCATGCAATTTTGAGCTTGTATTTACCATATTTAACATGTTTTATGTATGTGTGTCAGGGGTGTAATTGTACACAAACATGATGGTTCGGTACGTACCTCGGTTTTGAAGTCATGGTTCAGTATGGTTTAGGTACAGCAGGGGAAAAAATACTAAACATTATTTTTTATTATTATTAAACAATGTTTTACTGAACAAACTGCACTTTCTTTAAATAAATTAAATTATAATTAAAAATGTCTTTAAATCTACCTCATAAAATAATTATAATTAAAAAAAAAAAACTATAGGCCTCAGCTTCTGCTCCAAACTATAGGGAGCCCTTTTACATTACTATAAGGTTAAAATTAACATAAATTGAATTACAATTTATTTTTAACCGTATTAATCTACTCTCAAATTTAAAAAAAAAAAAAAAAAAAAAAAAAAAATTGTATGCAAATATACAAATTGCACTCAATGCAGTTTTTAAATTAACTTCTAAATTATAGGCTACAATTTCTATTTGTTGTTGAAATATAATCAATATACACAGTGGCCGTCATAGCTTGCTTCATAAAACATAAAACTATATTACATTTCGTTTGCAAGCCATTTTAATCACATCTTTCTGCAAGTGAAACACTGTGCGATTACATGAGACATAAGATGTTAATTGATGCTTAGTTCATGTTAAAACTTGAAGTAAAGAGGAAGGGATGATCACGCGCGCTCACTCGCACGCCGCTGTCAGAACTGGGGCGTTCATCAAACACCGCCAAAACGGCATTTATTGTCTGAATTTCCTGTAAAAATTGAATGATTTGTTCGGTAAATGTGCGTACCGAACCGAAAGACCTGTACATAAAATTTTTGGCACGAATATGTGTACTGTTACACCCCATGTGTGTTGATCAATGTTCATGTGAATAAAACCACAAATTAAAAAACAAACATAAAAACAAATTAAAAAGTGATTTTATCTCTTCATAAGACTTAAACCGCTCCATTCATATGGATTACTTTTACGATGCCCAAACATACTTTTTGACATTTTAAACGTTGAGTACCTAGACTTTCAATGGAATGACACAAAATGATGATAGCATATTAAAATTCATCCATATTAAGACAACGTTTTATTGGTTAGAACTACAAGAGAGTGAGTAAATGATTGCAATTCACTTTTGAACTAAACTTTTAATGTTCCATTGAGAATATTCTAAACACCGTAATGTTTAAAATATTTCTGGATGCTGTCAGAATGAGAGTCCAAATAGCTGATAAAAACATCCCAATTACTTGTGGATTACTGTGATGTTTTTCTGTTTGGACTCTCATTCTGATGGCACCTATTCACTGCAGAGGATCCACTGGTGAGCAAGTGGTGTAAAGATTAATTTCTCCAAAAACTGTTCCAATGAAGAAACAACCTCAGAGGCCTGAGGTTAAGTACAGCTTCAGCAAATATTCATTTCTCAGTGACCTATTGCTTTAGTGTTAATAACCTTGCTGCCTAGTAATTTAAATGCCTACTCATGACGCATATTTAAATGTCAATTAAATTGTCATATTGTGCTATTGTGTAACTTGGAATAGGCGCTATATAATTAAAAACTAATATTTCAAAATGAGCACAAATGTCAGACACCCTCAATAAAATCTGATCACAAGAAGTTACTGAAGACGCATTATTTAACAGCTATTATCAATTTATGAAAAAAAGTAACAGATGGTTTTACATTACCACATATATTATTCGTCCATAAAACAATATAATATTAATTTTTTGAAAAGCCAACATACCTCCAGAGAATCAGACTGCAGTAACTTGTGTACGAGCTCCAAACTGAACTTTAAAAAATCTGTCTTTTGCGCACCTGGAATCAAACAAACAAACATTTTTTTTTTTTTAAATATGATGTTTTTTTAAGTATGATTTTTAATAGATATGATGACGAGTAGGGAGGGGCCAAGAGCCGTGGGAATGGAGCGAAGCCAGTGGAGTAAAAGATAATGAGCAACACACAGTTCTTGAGTCCCAAAAGGAGCTCTGGAAGGATAAAAGGACCGATGACAATGAAAGACGAAAGAGGACCAGGCCTGGTCTAATTATGTTGGTGCGCCAGTTGTCTGTGAGGGACTGCCGCTTTATTTTCATTGTTGTTTATTTTATTATTTAATCTTTGTTAAACATCTGCCAGTTCCCACCACCAACAGGTATTTCCCGAACTGCAACATTTGTTACAATGATGCCTTCACTCAAGTCCACTGCAGCATCAACAGGTAACAATGCAATAAAGAGCATGTTCAGTGAATAACAACAACTGTTTCTCACCCAAAGTTATTGCATTACTTCAAAAGATTTACAAAATAATATATAATGTTCGACTAATGAAAGAGTGCTGTCATGCTACTTGACTTACCTGCAGGAAGGTCCTGGGCAATTTTATGGACTGTGGCTGCAGCAAGTTCCAGATTCTGAATGCACAGTGTATGCTTAAAGATACTCTGAGTCACACTGGACAGTTCTTTGCTGGGAGCAAGGTTCTGGATTTTCTTTGACTGATCCATTAGCAATGGCAAGAGACTCTTTTTGAACACATTGTTGACGGCTAAAACATACAGCTTATCAGGATTAACCTGTGTAAAAAACATAACAGAAAAACCTGCAAAAAGTGGCAATTTTGTTTAGCTTCTAGCATAAGTTTTTGTTCTATTTACATACTGTAACACTGGTCTTGTGAATTTATCTGGTAAATGCTTTTAAAACCCTAATAACAGCCTAAGGAAGTCTGATACTGGCGTAGAATTTAACAAGAAATAAACAAATGGTCATTGCTTCTTGCCAAATGCATTGGA
Organism: Poropuntius huangchuchieni; assembly: GCA_004124795.1. Taxonomy (NCBI): domain Eukaryota; kingdom Metazoa; phylum Chordata; class Actinopteri; order Cypriniformes; family Cyprinidae; genus Poropuntius; species Poropuntius huangchuchieni. The sequence continues at coordinate 7,139 of SCHK01250589.1, forward strand.
GGTGACATTGTATTGCCACTTTGCCTTTACAGACTGACCGTAATGTGTTACAGAATGACTTTCTGTAAAAGGTACACTTCAAAGCTCATTTTATTAGTACTACAGATGCAAATGGTGCTCTGTTGTGTGCTGCCACTTTACCTACAAAACCAGTAACTAAGAAGCAGGAATAATAAAAAAAGGACAATGATCTCTTTTTCCTTTAAGTATGATACCTTCATCAATTTACAGATGAGAAGTAGCGTGGGTAAAGTGTCCTCACTAAGTTCTGGAGCTGTGGGCACACATTAAGAAAAACAAAGAGAAAGAAAACATCACATTAAAACAGAAAATATGGGAGTCATTTAGGATAAATTAAAAGCACAAAAAGATAAATAAGGAAGGGTATGGTGAAATAAACAAAACTATAAAAACTGACACCCTGATACACACAAACAATTTTCCAGAAGGTGTGGTTGGTCTGGAAGAACAGATGAAAGGGCAGGCGCGAGTTAGCTAGAGCAGTGGGTTCAAGACCATTCTCCAAAAGGTATGAGCTCTCCAGGTCAGTGGGGGCAGAGTTTCTTCTATGAGACTTTAAATGCTGGAGTAATCCCACCATCTAAATAATAAAATTATAAGGATGTTACAATTCAACTTATTCCTGAGGCAAACAAAATTTCAAAACTTTAAATACACAAAGCTTCAATGAGCAGTAGGGAACTGTTTGGCGGTTGCTCACCGGCCAAACACAAAATTGCTTACTACAGGCCTCTGTCATTCAAGCTATATGTAGAAAGTCAATTGATTTTCGTGTGTGTGGCTTGTTTAATCATCTGGGTTTTCTTCATCCTGTTTGGTAATATGAATTATATCTTGGTATGTGACTGACCTGACCAAGGGGTAGAAGGGTTGTGGTCTCATCCGCCATCTGAATAGTTCTGAGCACTCTCTCTATCCACTCATAGTTGTATGGATTTAGCTGCACAGATTACATTCATATTAGAACAAAGAGTATGGCATTAGAATAATCTACTACACAAGATAGGGTCAGGGTCCTATATCCCATATAACGTTAAAAGCTTATGAAATATTTCTCATGGACAACCAGAGTAAAAGATATTAGGACGAGGCTTAAAGACAATCAGAGATGGAGTATGTAATACAAGACCTTGGTCAAAGCTGTGTTGAGACTAATCACAAGGTCTTTGGTAGAGCCAAGCCGAGGAACAATTTGTAGGGCACTTTCGAGCATGTCATCTTTTCCTAACTCTTCACCCTGCAGGGTACCTTTAGCATCGCCTTCTTCAATCTCTATTTCATACAACCTATCCTCCTGCAGTAGTAGAGTGGTTATGTACAAATTGATTGCATAACCACTGTCCAATCCAAATGTGCTGCAGAGCCAAAAAAAAAAAAAGCCTTTAGTATTACATTTAGAATAATACACTCAGTATTACTGAGAAAATACACTGTGGTAATTCACAGAATGTGGAGGATAAACAAACATTTTTAAAGAAGGTTTTCCCAGTCTGGGTGACTTCATTAGGAAGGTCACAAATTTATTTTTAAATATCTGGGACAACTGTTACATCAGATGCTGCTTTCTGATCTTCTGAAGGGCATCCCCATTTGTGCTTACTGTATATTAAGATATAAAAATGAATCGATATACAACCAGCATGATACATGCAACTAAATTTGCATGGCAGAACCAAATATCATGTTCAGAAATTGCTAGAATTATTGGTCCTGTGAAAAAAGTGGGTACAGTAAACTTCAAGATCCAGTCAGCTTTACCATAGTTTGAGTTAAGTGTCAAAGGATCTCACAGAGGCATGCTACCTGCAATTTACCACTGCACACAACAAAATGAACAAATGTATTATACGTTGCATTTGTATTCTGCATTGAAAGTAACAAATAGTGTTTAAAAATTCTCTCCCTCCTTCTCTCTTTTGGCTTGCTCCCTTTTATTAGGGGACGCCACAGCAGTGTGACCAGCACTGACGATTTGGCATGATTTACGCTGTTACATGTATAGCAGCGGTTATCTGAATCAGGTGTGTCTCACTGAAGAGAGACATGCAAAATATGCAGAGCGGGGGACTGGAATTGAAAACCGCTGTTCTATAGGGACATTACAGAAAATAAAAAACCCTCCTTTGTAAGTCGCTAAATGATTGAATGTAAATGTAAAAACAGCCACCTTGCCACACGTGTTGTAAATTAAGTAAAATAGTGAATAGTTGACTTGCCTGCAGTAATGCAGTATGATGTCAGGAGTAATGTTTTTGTTTTTCACAAGTGTAGGAATTAAGTTTCTCTTTGTCTCTGTGCACTGCCTAAACACAGACTGGATGGAAACCTAAATGGAAACAAATGTCAAAGGACACAGAATTCCAGACATATTGCATGGTTTTAAAATAGATTAAATAACTTGGTTTTTGTCTCACATGGGCTAAATAATGAAATAAGTACATAAGTTCATGCATAAGTTCAGCACTGACCCCGAGTTTGCCAAGCTGAATGCCCCACTCTGCATCAGTGATAACAGACAGAAACTTCTCCCTCTCTTCTTCATCCTTATACAAAAAACTTAGATGGGCCCCCACTATAGCAACAACCTACAGAAGACAAATATATTTATTATTATTTTTAATATAAGAAAAATGTGATGGGTGATTGGCCATAAAAATGGTACTGCCATATAATTTGAGTGGTCGGAGGGAAAAAAATAAAAATAATTAAAAAAATATACCCGGATACTGAAATGACTAGTTGACTGGACTGTGGAGGATTACTCTTCTCCTAAAGCACTCACTAAGGATTTTTGATTGGGAAGTTAAAGTTACCCTTGAGAAAACCTTACGTGTATCATTATTTCCTTATGTTATTGACAGTACATATTTCTGCAGTACTTGGGATGTCCCGATAAGATTAGTCAGTCAGGCTTATGTCGTTCTAATTTCACTTGCTATGTTTCTGAACCTTAAACATAGTAATTACATTGCCGTCTGTGGGAGAGTTAGAGAGCTCTCTGAATTAATCAGAAATATCTTAATTTGTGTTCCGAAGATGAATGAAGGTCTTACGGGTTTGGAATGACATGAGGGCGAGTAATTAATAACAGACTTTTCATTTTTGGGTGAACTATCCTTTTAAGCAGTACTGTGTCAATGGACTGTTCATTTTTAACAGTACCTTAGATGTCAGTGTCAGATGTCTAATGTCAGTGACATTAGAGCTGGTCTTTACATCTTTAATGGTAACACAATATGCGGATTGTAGACTGCTGTTAAATGAACATTTATTTATAAAGCAAAAGTTCTTCTTTGGCCAGTTTATATAATTTCTCAATAGCACTGGAAAGTCACTGTTTCTGTCACCGCAACTTCCTGAACAGGTGATCACACACACAGACCAGTGTTTCCCCCTGCCATTATTTTAGGGGGGCGTCCCGCCCCC
>SCHK01250684.1:0-10395 GCA_004124795.1 Poropuntius huangchuchieni
AGATAATTGCCACTTATAAAAGCTTTCAGTATGTTTACACAACGTTTTAAATCATGGTGAGTGAGGGCGTTTTCATACACGTTTAGCCAATCAGCATACACTTACGTCACGATAGTTCCTCTGGAACTATTTTAGACCCTACTCTGAAGTAGGAGCTAATTTAGTTCCTCCAAATGGAGTTCGGGAACTAAAACAGTTCCTAGTTCCTGCGGCGCACACGCCAAAAAGTGGGCGGTTCCACAATTAGTTCGGGTACTATGAAAAGGTTCCTGCGGTGCGAAAGGGCTTAATGTATATATATATATAGTGCTGTTTATTTACTTTTAAATTATTCTAAAACTTGTTTTTGTCAATTTTGGTCACTTTTACCTATCTGGTTCGATGAATGATTCAGTGACTCACTAATAATGATTCAAAAGATTTGAGCCTCTGGGATGAATAAACAGCTGACTTTCTAAACCCAAGAGCTTATAAAGAAAAAGTACACAAGTCTGCATAAAAAGGGGGTTATATGCCTCATTTAAACCATGGAACATTTGATGTCTAATTAGCCATCTGATTTGGAGGTGAACCAATATTGATTCCATATATTTTGATATATTTTGAAGTGAGCCGCTATTGACTGTGTTCATTTTGTAGAGCCAGCATACATTCATCATTTCTAAATGAGTGGCAAGGGACTGCTGATGTCAACAGAGAATACACAATTTTCAATAGAAATACGGCTGATGGAAACAGAAAGGTACAGAACATCAATTTTTAATTGTTCCATCAACAGCTTAAATTTAAAGAATTTTAAGTCAGTTGATAGTAGTTCATGATATATATATATATTTTTTTACAATAGTTGCATTAGGCATCATGAACTAACAATGAACAACACATTAATATATATATATATGTGTGTGTGTGTGTGTATATACACACAGTTGTTCATTGTTGAAGTTTATTTATAATATAACTAAATAGTTATAAAGAATACTATAAAAATAAATATATATTATATATAAAATAATAATATAATACACTTTGTAAGTATTTATATGTAGTGCTACATGTTCTAACAGTACATACAGAACATTGTAACCTGGAAAAAACGTGTGTGTGGGTTCTGAGTAAAATGTCTGTGTGCAGATGACTTTTGTGTGTGTGTTTGGTGCGGTGAATGATATCAGTGTGGATCCAGCTGGTCTGTTTGCACCGAGTACCCAAATAGAGGGGGGTGGCAGAGTTTTCCATGTGCCGCCACACGCTGATGTAAGCAGCTATTGTGTCATACACAAAGAGAAGGGTGATACAGTTGCTTCCTCCTGGATTCATCCATCTGTATGCGTGTGTGCTGTACGTGTGATCTGTAATTTTAATCTGAAGCTTGCGTGCTTGTTAATGTCTTCTTTATGAATATGTGTCATCATATCTGTCACCACACGACCCGCACTCTTTCTTTCATTCTCGTTCTCTCGTTTCTCTTCGCTTGCGTGTTTGCCATCTGTCCGGGGGCAGTTTTGTAACTGCCAGATGAGCATCCTTTTTGACTCCCCTCTCGTCCCCTCCTTTCCACCCCTCACCTCTCAGTCCTCTAGCACTGATGCTCGGACAATAGCGGGGCTTTGTTTGTGACACGTGTGTCGCCGGGAGGTGTGCCTGCCGCCCACATCCCCCCACCGCTCCAAAACCTCTCTATTATACAAAGACCACTCTGATGGGGTCCCCCTCCTGGCCGCTGGGCCATTATCTCTTTGTGGAAGGGGGTCTCCCCTATTGTCCGATAGATTAACACAAGTCCCTCCCTTCTCTCCTGTTCCCCCACCACATGCTGGCCCAAAAGTGTTAAAACGCCCTGAAGCAGAAAACGAGGAGGCAATTTACACAGCCGGCCACAGCACTGAGTCAAAGAAGAGAGAGGAGAAAGACAATGAAAGATAAAGCTGGAGTAATGGGTAGGAGTTTGGTTGGAAACCGCAATTTGAAGCGACATTTCACTTCATAAATTAAACCCCCACTGCACCAGAGGCTCGAGGCAAGATGCTTGATAAGTGCAGTTTTCTTCCCTGTGTTTACTTTTGGAACAGGAAGTTTGGGTTTTATATATTGATGGGATTGGCGCTTATCTGCGACTGGCCTTTAGTTTAGAACTTGAAAGAACTAAAGTCCCATTCCAAGAAACATTTCAAATGACGTGATCACATTTAAAATAATGGATAAATATAAAACAATTTATTTAAATATGATGAGTATGATTTTTAAAACAGTTTTTAACATTATAAAAATTACATGCATTGCCAAAATGCATGTAAATCATGTGTAATGTAGTTTTCAAAAGTCTGTCTTTAAACGTCTATAAGTTGTTGTTACAAATCTGTTCCCCTGTGAGTAAAATGAATGGGATCTTTACATCCGGAACCTGACTTTTGCACTCTATTGCTAGTCAGAAGTACATGGTGTTAGTGGGAAAGGCTTTCTTGTAATAGAGAGCATTTGATTGGCTAAAATGCTTGAGTGCAGGATGAGTCATCAATATTTTTGCTTCATTTTTCTGGTCAAGTTGTTTTTATTCTGTCTGTTGAAAGTGTACGTTTAAGGGTATAGTAGCATTACCTCAAAGCTAACATTTGCAAAAAATAGAAACCCACCTCATTAATTTGGGAATCTTATATCTTGAGAATGGGAAAAGCAACCCGCTCCAAAACTTTTTTAAATTTTTGTTCAAGTTATTTTAAAATCCAACACCATTCGGCTAGATTTAGCCGAAAGATTTCACTTGCATCTCAGTTTTCACCCAGTATTCTTTGTGGATATTCAGTCACAGTTTCTTTTCCAGTTGGCTGGAAGAAGATTTTTTGTTTTTGTTAAACTAGGTGGCTTGTATATTTAGAGGAAAGGTAAATGACCCTAAAGTATGTCTGGTGCAGTTGATCCTACACGACTGTGTATGTTTTCATGGCAACTTGCGCTTCTTTCAGACTGAGCTTCCTCAGAGAGGAGGTCAGCATGTTTGAAAAGGCTGATTGAGTTTTCAGCTAGAAGGTGAGAGGGGGTAGTGCAAGAGCGACTCGCTCTCTCTTTACTGCCGCAGACCTTTCGTTTTGTGTGTGGCCTTGGAGGAAATGGTCAGGAAACTCACGTCACCCTGAAAGACTGAGTACATTCAGGGTGTCTCGAGGGATTGGAGTGCGTTTTGGGTTTGACAGGGATTGCAGGATGGAGGGAGATGGTGTTTATTCAAGATCTGGAGCTTGACTGAGAAGTGTGCCTGTTAAATGTTTGACCTAAAAATGTTGGGTTAGTATAGCACAGTGGCTAAAGATCAAGTTTAGTTAGCAAAATGTTGTCTAAGAGTTATTCAGACCAGAATAGACTTGTCTACATCTTTTTCCAACCAGTGTACATCCAGTTGATTGGATTAGAATAGCTATTTGGTCGCTATTTGGCAAAAAAAGCATCTGCTGAATTAATAAATGTATGCTAAATACCTACTGATGTGACATATTGTGTTGGATGTCATTTTGATGTATTTTTGAGAAAAGCAAGTATCACAAAATAAATCCACAGTTGGTTTGTTTTCATATTTAATTTTTATTTTGGTTATTTCTGCATTTTTATTAATTTATTAAATTTGTTTCAATTTATTTAGTATTTTATTATATTGTATTATTTATTTATTTAGTGTTTTACTTTTTTATTTTAGTGTTTAGTATTTTATTGTATTGTTTATTTATTTATTTGTTTAATACAGTAAGATTATCTGTTGTCTGAATGCGTGCATATTATATCAAAACCCATTTGATAAATACCAGGGTTCTCTGCGATTATAAATAAAACGTTGCGTATGTGATTAAATTACACTGATTAAATTTTACTGAATTAAAATTATTTAAAGGTGCAGTAAAAAAAAAAAGTTTCTGAAGACAATCACCTATTGCACCTTTAATTTTCCTTTTATGCTGTATTGCATACTAGCAGCGTAGAACCATTCTGAACCATTTTTACCCAGAAAATCAGCAAAGTAGCATAATTACATACATTCCTAAATGGACAGGTTAGCTTTCCTTGAGTTAGCCATCATTTGTGGTTCTTTGTTTGTTTATTTATTAGTTTTTCCAATTTGAACAGGAGTAAAATCACCAAGCAAATCTGTGAAACACAACTCTCCTGACCTTTTAAGGAAAGACGAGTACTGTCTGAATAGAGACATTTTTTCCTAAGCAGTTCTAAAATTGAATATCTCATGTCGGACATAAGCACAGCAATGCTAAATCCTCATAAAGTTGTTGCCACTCAAGCTGGAGTAAGATTATCTTTCAAAACAGATATCCGAGGACTGGAAGTAACAGGCTGGAGACTCAAAGCATGCGTGTTTATGAGTAGCTCTCGGCTGATTGGCTGAGCCGAAAGTGTGAAAGACCGTAGGGAGGAGGATGCATGAGTCGGGGGTGGGGTAAGGGGCGTGTCCTCCACTCTCTCTGTTTGCCTGGTGTCCCTGCTTGATGAGATCAGCGGATCGCCTTTCATCATGAGGCAGCTCTCACGCTGCTGCTCGCACTGCCGTCTGCCCTCTCTCTCTCTTCTCGTCCTTCTTCTTTCTTTCTCTCCTTCTCCTTCTCTTTCTTTCGGGCCGCCGAGCTGGAGTTCGGAGCCGGAGCTGGAGCCGCAACACAGGACGGAGTAAGGAGTGCGGAGTGGGACGGAGGCTGCCACGGCTGGGATTAACCTCAGGGAGGGGGTGGGGGGGTTACATCTCTGGGGAGAAGCTTCTTTTCTCCTTCCTCAGCAGGGAGACACAGAGAAAAGAGAAAGAACTAGTGTGCGCTTCTTCTCACAAAGAGAGGAGCTCCTTTCGTCCTTTATTCCAGCATTTTTTTCCCTGAACGGGCAACAACAGGGGAGTTCTGCCGGGGAGACCATCGCAACCGGGTCGGTGTAAGCTGCATGCATTTGTGTGTGTTTGAGCATAATGAAGAACTTGACGTGTGTTTATTTGTGTGAGGAAACTATCCTGTGATCTTTCATTCCTTCCCTTCTTGCTTTAGGCTGTTTGGGTTACCTCATGTGCACTCTTTCTTTCTAGCTCCCGCTCTCTGGCATTCCCCGTTGTATTTTATTCCTCTAATAGAGGTTTGATCCTCTAATTGAGGTTTGATCCACCCTGGCAAGGATACTCAGCAAGGATACAGTCTTTTCTTTGTGTTGGATGTCACAGCTGCCCGTGATGTTTCTAAACCTGGGATTTCCACACATTTAATACTTTCTGAGCTCTAGGGTTTGAGACCCTGAATTCAGCGGAGGGGTCGTAGGAACGGTGCCTGGGTCGTGCTCTTGAGGATAGTGTGCTTGTGTGGGTTGGAAAGAGAAGTATTTTCATCTTGTGTTTTCTCAGCTGCCGTGCGCGATCAGATAAGGTGATTAGAGGACGGCTGGATCTTCTCCTCCCAGAGTTGTGCGTCACGGCTATCGTTTGTCTTTCTCTTTCCTCTGGTTTGGTGTTCAGAGGAAGCGTTCTCACAGTGTTGGCTGACTCTTAGCCCGGGAGCAGATTTGAATGCTTTTCATTGTGTCCCTCGTGTTTGTGTGCACGCGTGGCTTGTGGATTTGCATGTGTCTGTTTGCGCGCGTGTGGCTGTGTGTTTCCAGTGGGGGAATGTTTATGGAACAGACTCTGTGTGTGTGTTTTTGTGTTGAGGGCAGTGGGGCATCTCTTACAAAGAAGTACTGTGGTGGTATCAGATGGTAATGCTGTTGTACTTTTTCACTTTTACATTTTTACTTGTAAAACAAAAGTCATGATACTAAAAGGGCATGGTCATACTGTGGCACTTTGAATAGTACTAAAAGATTTTACCATGGTGTTATCATAGTACGTATCAAAGACGTCATGGCAATGCGACTAAGTTATACCATGGTACATGAATGCCATCACTGAACTGTGGTACCAACAAAGTCCTTTTTTTGTAAGGGATACTACAGTACAAAAAGATATAAACCATAATATTACAATGGTTCATACCAACATAACATGGTAATACCATGATTTAATTCCCTGGAAAAAAATATTATTATTATCTTTTTAGTCTTGATGTTATGTGTTTTTGTCTTTTTTTATATTTCTATTTATCTAGTTTGTCATTTTAGTATCATTTTTTTTTTCTATTTTTTTTAAGTTTTAACTTTATTTTAATTTTACTTTATTTACTTTAATTTTTTTGTTTTTTTTTGTTTTTCTTTTTGTTTCACTTAACAAAAACATATCACATACCATAATATTTTCCCTAAAACATGGTTATAACATAGTAATAACATGCTAATGCCATTTTTATATTTATATTCCATAGTGCTTAAAGATTACCATATTCATTTACAGTGGTACTGTGTCAAAAGAGCGTAATACCATGCCAGTTTGATATATTCCTCAGTGCTGAACGATTATCATATTCACATACAGTGATATTTATAAGGTATTACCACTGTACATGTCCTAAAATACTGTGGTATTACCACCCTAATTATATACCAAAGTACTAATAGCTTATTATATTCTTTTTGTATGGTACACATCCGAAAACCTTGATGATTTCATGTGCCTTTTTGTGAGTGATCTCTGCATGTGTGTGTTGCGGGCTGTGTGGGACGGGGGCACAGGGTGTGTGTGTGTGTGTGTGTGTGTGGGACGAGGAGGGCAGTGGGACTGCTTTAATCACTGAGTGTGTTGTCTGAGAGCAGTGGGCTGGAAAGAGCTGACTGGAGCTGCTCTGTGGGGAGAGGCTCTTCTGGGAGAGCTTAGAGCTCAGCTGTTAGCCGTGTGAAGAGCTACACAACCATTTGCCTAACCATTCAATGTCCCTCCTTTGGAGAGGACCACTGGATTACTGCCAGAAGCATTTGTGTGTGTGTGTGTGTGTGTCCGTGCTGCTTAAGGGTTTGAAAGAGCAGGAGGTGGGCTAGCACATCTGCCACAAGGCTCTGTGTGTGTGTGTGTGTGTGTGTGAGTGTGTGAGTGTGAGTGTGTGATTACCGGTTTTGGGTTGGGGGTGGACACTTTAGTCACAGTGATAAATGGCTTTTGGGCTGTCAGAAAGCCTGGACTTCAATGGCTGTGTCTTATATTTACACTCTTCCTGCACATAGCTGCATCTGATGTTCTCACTGCAACGCCTGAAGACTTTTGAACTCCTAGGCACAGGGAAATTGAATGGGAAATTATATTGTGAGATATTTGGAACAGATTAACAGGAAGTACAGAAAAAATTCACATTTAATGAAAATCAGATTTAGCCTGGCCCTGTCACAAAGGTTTAGGATGTTTCATTGGCTTTCTGGTGACAAATAGATGCTTGAAGTCGACAGTGTTTTATTAACTGGAGTTTTATTGTCATATTTATCATAGTTATTTTGCAGTAGTTTATAATACGGACTTGTTTTGCTAGATGGAAAGAAATATAATTGGATCTTGTATGGGAGATATTTGGAACAGCTTTAATGTATTTATGGCACATACACTACTGTACAAAAATTCAAAGCACAACTGTTTTCAGCGTTGGTTATAATAAGAAATGTTTCTTGACCACCATACAAGCATATTAGAATTTATGAGGGATCATGTGTCACTGAAGACTGAAATAATTGTTAAATATCCATTATTGCTATCACATAGATAAAGTAGTACATGGTAAGTAAACTTAAAAAATCTTACCGACCCGAGCGTTTCAACGATAGTGTAGGTTTGGATGTTTAATAGCTTTTTTGGTGACACATACTCACAGTACACCATAGTTTATTCAAAATAATAGTTTTGTGTAAGTTTGTAATACAAGCTTGTTTAGCTAGACAGAGAAATTGAATAGGGGTTTATATTGGGACAAATGGAATACCTTAACAGGACATACAGGCAAAATGACAACATTAAATAAATATTAGATACAGTACAGTAACAAATCCTTGTCACATAAGTTTGGATGTTTTAAATGCTCAAAGTCTGTGGTAGGTTTCACATTGACTCGTTTTATTCTGGTAAAATATGAATGAGATATTTTTGTCTCTCACACCATGTCCTAGCCAGGCTCAATGACATCAAGCTAAAAACGATTAAAGCAATCACTTACATGCTAATCTGAGTTTGTGACCTAACCAACAGCAACTGCAACAAAAGACAGGCCATTTTGTCAGGGTTTCTATTCCTAAAATGTGGGCATCGTAAGAAAAATCCCAATCCTGCTCCAAATATGTCCTTATTGGCTGTGATTGTCACATCACATTCAGTAAATAAGTTTACATGTTATTTACATGTTACGTTGTCTAGGTATGTAATTCCAATTTCAGTCAGGAGAAAGTGTTTATATGACACTTTGAAAGGATGAACTGACTAAAATCGCTTGTAAATGCACTTAGCGTTGACAGAAAAATTACTTATCTCTGGTTAGGAAACATTGTCACATTTGATGTTACTCTTGTAACCAGATTTCACAGTGCTGAATGGTCTTGTGCTGTCATTTCCTTTCTGTTCTCGTTAGAGAATACTTCTGTGTGACTGGTATTTTAGTGTGCAGATGAGGCGTGGGTTAAATTAAAATTAGTAAAGTGTCATGCTAGGGGGTTTTGTTGCTATGAGTAGCCGTGCATACGTTGTAAACCGATATCTGACTTCTAATTGAAAGCAGCGAAGTCGTAAGGTTCACATTTATCCTGTCTCGGCTCTATTCGTAGTCTCTAGTTTCACTTTGATGTGACAGCCTCCAAGGGCGATCGCTGGATTCATCTGTTGGTGTGTCACTTCAGAACACATCTCGCCCATCAGGACATGTCGTACAGAGAATTTTCTCTCTCACACACTCGCACTTAATACCCAGTGTGCACAATCGTCTCATAATTTTTATTACTTAACATGGCCGTTGGCTTTTATTTTATTCCAGAATGTTCTGAAGAGAAAAACAGCAAGGCCTGCTTCGACAGATGCCTGTTGTGAGAGCATTGCTCTCACATCACGTGCGTGTGTGTGCCGGTGGTGTGTCTCCATGGGCTAGGTCTGTTTAATTAGGACTGTGTAGGTGGACAGAGGCAGGGGGGACATGTGGCCATACGGCTATCTGTCCTGTGCCCTCTGAATACTAGAGCACTGGACACGGGCTTTACTGATCTGCCGTCTGTGTAAGTGACAAAGTGAGAGGGACAGGGAGATTGATAAGGGTGGGGGTGGGGAGGAAAACAAGACAGAGAAAAAAGATGGACAAAAATGCAATGTTAGCGCTGCTAGGAAAAAAACTGTTTTTGTAGATGGTGTGCTGGGTTTTTGCAGGTCTGTGAATTGAATCAAAATTGAGCTGTTAACTACTGCAGCCAGATCATTCATTCAGTATGGATTTGATAAGTTAATCATTCAAACTAATAATTCAAGCAATTCATAAAAAAAAGATCTGACTAAAAAGAACAATTTATTCACAGATCTAATAATGAACTCTCGTGTGTGTGCCAAGGAGAACTAGAGCAGCTGTTCAGAATATCAGTGAGTAACAACTTAAATATCAGGTCTGTTCATCACACAAAGCTGTTTTATTTAGATGACTTATAATATACATTTGTTAGGTAGCACTGGAGAAACTGCTTTTGAGATACATTCATGCTGCTTTTTTGAAGCCCTCATTCATTGTAATTGTATGGAAAATACAGCCAGGTTCAACAAAATCTCTTTGTATGTTCCTGTTTCACAGCAGAAAGAATGTCATAAAGGTTTGGAAGGGCATGAGAATGAGTGAAAATGTTCGTTTTTGGATGACCTAATCCTTTAAGGTAGTCTAAAATGATTTATTAGCTTGAAACCAGGTCTGAGGTCTGACAGTCTAGCTAATCAACAGTCTAGACCAGCTGCCTTTTCAAACTGGTTTTAACTTGATTATCCAGCTGGGAGTGAGTTAAGAAACAAGAGACAGAAAGTGTGAGCGAATGAATGACACCAGCCGCAGAGGAAAGAGAGATGTTCCCGATGAAATAGAGAGAGAGAGAGAGGATGCAAAGATAAACAACAGATGGTGAATGTGTGTTCATACTCATCAAAGCCACTGGTGGCTAGAGGTGTGCGTGTCCATCACGTCTCTGGTGACCAGGGTAACGCAGGCGAGGGGCCAGGCACCAGGCGCTCGCTTTATCACAGACCCCCCACCCTCCTGAAGGAAAACGCAAGCCCCCGTGTGCCACACAGCGTGCGAGAAAGAGGCCCTGCTGAGGGTCTGACGGGTGCTGAAGCATAAACAAATTCAGATGAGGATGTACACAGTAACGGCCAGTAGACTAAACAGTGTGAACACAAAAACACGTCACATAGGGCAGCTCTACAGATTCAGATGTGTATTATTTAAAGAGATAATCGTATAAAAAATAAAATTCTATCATTATTTACTCCCCCTCATG
>SCHK01250734.1:0-13277 GCA_004124795.1 Poropuntius huangchuchieni
CGGTCCGACTTGACTCGGAGTGACCGACTGAAAGGGAACTTGATTCGGCTGTGCAGGGCTGGTCTAGAATATGGACAGGTATCTGCAAATGTTGGGGGCGTAGTGATCCCGACTGTTGCGTCACAGTCGGTGTTATGTTCTGATTCGCCTGTTTTTCAGTGGTCTTTTTCATTCACGAGATTTACATAAGAAGGAGGAAACATTAGTGTTTGAGACTCATTGCATGTCATTTCATGTACAGAGCTGTTATAATTCAACTATGACAAGGTAAATACAATTTTCCATTCTATGGCACCTTTAAGTGTTATTAGACTGAATTCAACTGAGCAAATTCAACATCCCTTGACCAGTTCAGTTAAATTTCTCTATCATGATTTGAAAATAACAACTGGAAGGAGAAAAAATAAATAAATCTAAAACCACAACAGACCATTGGAAATTTTGTGCCAGTAAGACTTTCAGCTATTTATTTACATTTGAAAGTGGAGTAGATAGTTTTATGTATTATTTTATTTTATTTTATTTTATTTTATTTTATATGTTTATTTTGAAAGAAAGAAAAAGGATACCAATGATACCAATGTATTTCCTTTTGTTTGTAAACAGCACCAAGTCTCTCCTGTGCAGTAATAAAAAGCAAATTATTTTTAATTTTGGTTAGTTTTTTAACAAGAACTTATTCACTAGAACGAAATAAACAATAATGAAGTTCTTTTATAATGACAGTACACTGAAGATTTAAAAATAACTATATGTATATATATATATATATATATATATATATGTATTAATCGCTGCATTTTTTTTTTCCAGAAAGATGCAGTGGTGAGCTTAACATTTTATTTTAAAATGTAATATTTGTAAATAGTCTAAAGCAAAAGAGTTGTAAAAATTCTGAAAATAAAAATGTATCACAGCAGAAATGACCCAGGGATCTGGATATTAGAATGAGATGCACCATAAGCTCCAGTGAAGGTTCATAAACATGCACAGATAGCTAGTTGCAGTGACCTCGGAATCCAGTGTCCTTGAATGTTTCCATTTTTCACATTCACATTCTTTAGGGTGTGACACCAGCAGGGCTGCACATTCACTGTAGACCGGAAGACTGACACAGTTGATCATTTGTGATAAATTGTTGCTCTTTTAATCATCGTCCTGTAACCTTAGGTCGTGACCTTTACACTCAGAGTCGCAATTAGAGAGGCATCAATCTGAAAACAGTGCGAGTTACAGCGCTCTCGCTCATGTGAGCTCAAGATCGTTGCTTGCTTTCTTGCCCCTAGTGTCTAATTTACACTTCCATTTGTCTGGAGTGTGCAGTTCGCCTTAACCTTTTGGAATGACCATGTTTTATAACAGCATATCCAGATACCCTGCTGCATGTTTGCTTATTTTTAGCAGTAGAGTTTTGTGATGAATACTATTCGCCTTTCAACCAGACAGATGATCTGGCTTGAGAATGGGTCAAAACATGTCCGAGTCACATTTCACCTTGAAAACAAAAAGACATTTTTGCATGGTGGCATTTATCTTTATTGCACTAAATCGTATTTTCACAGCGATTTTTCTCTCCTTTATTACAGTTTTTCCATTATTATCTGTTGAGATTCTGAGTACTGCTATGCACAGGCTTACTTGCATTATTTATTTAGTTAGTTAGTTAATTAGGTTATTTAGTTTTTGACCTATTTATGTACTTAGTATCTGTGTACTCATTTTGGCATTTATGTTCTTATATAATTAAATATAACTACAAAAATTACATATACACTGTATAAATGCATAAGAACATAATTAAATGTTAGAATTGAATTTAGTTATGTGCTTATAAATGTTTCTACTTGTTTTAGTTCTTTATGCCTACTAAATGCTCAGACAATGTAGTGATACAATAATACTTGTTATGATTCATAATTTATAATAAAAATATTTTTTTTTCTAGTTTCTAGTCGAGTTTATATAAACTGTTTAATCTGCATAAATTAAAATGCAACACAATATTAAATACAAATAAATAAATGTATGTGTTACACATACTTACTATAGTAATAACTAAAAAATTAGGCATAACTGCACGCAGCTGACCCTAAACCAAACCATCATGCCAACCCTAACCATACAGTAAGTACATGTACTCAATTAATATTCCTGAGTACCTAAGCGTATAATTAAACTGTAACAAGGACACAATAACCAAGCATCTTTCTTTATAAAATATAATAGGTTAAAACATGACTTGGACATATTCTTGGCAAGTTTCAGCTGCAAATTAAAGTTAGTATTAAAGTCTTTCAGGACTGTAAAAAGTATTAAGCCATTCATGCACAAACACAATTTGTCAGAGATGTTAAATGAGGTCACGCAGGTTATAAGTAGCAAGCGTATTTGATTTGTTTATAATTGGGGTAGTGTCTACTGTGTACATCAACTGAACTGCAGCATATTCATATTTATGTATTTGGGCATTGGACTGTTTTTTGGATCCATATCTAAAGCCCTTATTTAAATGCAGAGCTTTGTAATACCTTTCGGTTTGTGCCAATCCACTGAGAGGTTAGTGCCAGCCGCATTGCACAGGGAATTTCTTAAAGGCAGACAAATGCTAATGCATGTTAATTTCTTGCAAAGTTACATTCATACAGCACCCAGCGATTATTCCCTGGGGTCAATGTGAAACAGACCATTGTTATCTTTCAGAGTTTCTTAGGAACAGCATTCCCATCAGTAGACGGCTTATGAACAGCATTCATAGCATTCTACAACAATGCATATGCATGAAACCCTTGCACGCATGTGATTTGATAATAATGATTTGAATTATGTTTGTGTTTCTGTCAGCTCGATAGTTTAATTAAACTTTTGTTTTTTAATGCATTTCAAAATTGTATTGATTTTACTATTTTGATTGCATTTTCATTTAATTTCTGTTTTATGAATTACATTTTAATGTGATTTCTGTGTGAACTTTGTTTTTTATTAATACATTTTATTTAATGTAAGTTTTCATCATTTAATTAAGATTAAAGTTTGCATAGTTTTTCCAGACCAATAAATCAAAAATGTAAAATTTCCTGTTCTTTTAATGTTTTTCATGACCGTGGGAATCTTCTATGCAAAAGGTAGAAAAAAAAAGTGTGTGTGTGTGTGTGTGTGTTATTACATTGGCTGACCTTCCTCAGGCCATGAGCTACATATTGCCGCTGGCAACAAAGGGAAGCTAATTTGTAATCTGCAAACATTGCTTATAATCTCTGGGTCCTTTATGAGCTGTTGCCTAGCAACAATACGGCACCTTTCTACATTGAGTTATGTGCAGCTTGCAGTAAAATGTGTCAAACACAAAAAGATAAACTCATATTGTGAAATAAATTGTGTGTGTAGACATGAAACAAATTGATATGGATGGTAATAAGAAACAAATCTCTATGAATTCCTAAAACATACAAATTAGCCTCTCCATTATTGATTGTCTGTTTGAAGAAGGTATTTGCATGCGTATCATCATGCGCGTCACAGATCGTATCACACCTGGTTGGTTCGTTTCAACCTTGCAGAGGACGGCACTCGAAAAAAGGCAAGGGCCTTCCCTCATTTTCAATTGCTAATGTTGTAATCATTCATAATAATGAGCCTCTATTTAAATAAATCACTGTTCAACTATTTTTCACCTTGGAGAGCAGAGTGACTTCTTCAAATTGAAATATTTTCACTAATATTTTGATAAATATTTTCACTTCATGATCATTTTGTACTCTGTACAACAGCACATAAAGCTATAATTATTTCTAATTGCACTACTACTGTAGGTTTTTAGCATAACTTGCTATTTCTATTAATCATACTAATTCACTGTTGCGAATATGTAAAATGCTGTTTAAAATGAATTCATCCTTTTGCATTTTCTCCCTTACAGCATTTAGATGTCTGTTAGGGAATATTGTCAGGTAAACATTCCTATCTAAGGTAAAAAGAGTTGCGTTCCTTCTTTCTGTCATAATGGATATATGATTAAGGGGTTTTAGAGTACCATCAAACAATAAAATTAGTCACAAGCGTAATAGGATAAACATATTCATGAGATATGATCATGTCACACATTTACTGAACCGTGCAAGCGATTAAGGTATAACAAATTGTTTTCAGTGGGAAAATAATGTTTGCGACCCCATACTTTTTGGGAGGGGCATCATTTACAGGTTGAAGCGTATGAAATGTCACACGATGCATGCTAATTATTGTTTTAATGATTAGAGATTAGGAGTCGATGCTTTTAGAGACAACTGGAGTTCATCACTAACTACTTTAGATGAGACACTTGACAGCCGACAATGGCAGTGTGTTTTTTTTTTATTGAACTGTCAGCATGCACAGAAATGTAGAATACAGTCCAGGCAAATATTTTCTTCTCCTGAATTACAATTTACATATCAGCCTGTTTCTAGCAGCAGAGCCGCAGCTGTTTGTCTTCAGTTGGACTAATGACAGACTCAGCTCTGATATAATTTTGCATCTGCAGAATATGCACATCTTGAATGGAAATTTCATCCTTTTGTCCATCTGTTTGTTTTCTATTCGGTTTATTGTACGCATTATAGACAAGATTACAGGACAGTGGTTATTGTGTTGTTGCTTGACTCTGCATGATTCATTTTGGGCAATCCAATTACCTTGTAATCACATATAAGCTCAGTAGTTCATTTTGGAAAGGAAAGTTGGTTATGCCTCCTATTTTCTATATTACATGTGTTACATTAAATGTATACATATTAGAAGTGTTTCACATTCCAAGCATTACAAGTATTAGTGTTACACATATTACAAGTTTATACATACTACATTCGTTACACATTTTACATATATTACAAGTGTATACGAGTTATATCTATTAAGAATTGCACATGTTAAACATATTACAATTGTTAAGTACTACAAATGTTGGTTACACTTTATTTTAAGGTGCTATTGTTAGTGTAATTATACATTTAAGTACTGAGTAATATTAATTAACTACAGGTACTTACTATATGGTTAGGGTTAGGATTAGGGTTCGGCTTAGGGTTACTTGCGTGCAATTATGCATAATTGTTATTATAATAGTAAGTACATGTAATGTGTAACAAGGACACCTTAAAA
The DNA here is from genome assembly GCA_004124795.1 of Poropuntius huangchuchieni. Classification (NCBI taxonomy): domain Eukaryota; kingdom Metazoa; phylum Chordata; class Actinopteri; order Cypriniformes; family Cyprinidae; genus Poropuntius; species Poropuntius huangchuchieni. The sequence goes on from SCHK01250734.1 coordinate 5,137, forward strand.
TAAAGTGTTACCTAAATGTTACACTTATTACACGCATGAAAAGTATTATAAGTATTACACAAATTTATAAGTGTTACAAGTAGTCTATAAATATTATAATTATAACTGTTTATAATTTTGACATTTTACATCATAATTGACTTTTTAATTATAACTATGATTTTTGGGTGTGGCCTTATTTGTCTAGACAACCACCTAGCAACGGCTCAGAACACCCTAGCAACTGCATACAGTACCAATATGCTAAGAAGTGCTCAAAACACCTTTGTAACTGCATAGTAACACTCTAGTGCTGAACTAGCTCAGACAACCATCGCTATGTGAGCAGCCGTCATGGATTCCTCTCAAGGTTATTGCGGTCACTGTATTTAGTTACCATATAGATATCATATTAGACACCATATCGTGTGTCTCATCAATACAGATCTCTACAGACTGGAGCTGTGCTGGAAGCAAAACAATATTCAAGTCGTGTGGTTGCCCGTTTTGACTGTGACCTCTGACACTCATACAACTCATCTTGACATTTCAAAAGCCCATTAATAAACTCTGTAGTGTTTCTTTTTAATTAGCGATGGTCTTTATTGCAACTTCATGTGTCTCTGCTATTTTTTATTGAGATATATCTCAAGGATCGGGATCAGGGCCAATCAAGCAAATTTGAACTGATCGGTATCTCCTCTGAGTCCGATCCTTTATTTGTGCAGCAGGAGGTGGTATGCGCCTTTAACTGCCATTACAAGGAAAAGACGACACTAATGTGCGAGAAAAGGTGAGGTCTGTTTTAGCACGCTATGTTCAGTATATGTGATGTGCATTTCTGTAACGATCACTCATTCATTTATTGTTTACTTTTTATCTGCTGTCTTGCTATGTGTTGTCTTGATTCAGACTAACAGACGTTCTGATGTTCTGACACCGCAAGATTCATGCTTTCTAACCTTATCTTAACATTATGTTGCAATTGCGATGCTGTTTATACATATAAAATACAAGTTTATATCAGTAGTCCCATATTCATAATTGTGACCACAAAATCTACAATGTCTGCCAGTGTCTGTATATACACAGAGAGAATGTATATTGTTACATACAGAGATACATCATGCATGTATGTGATTTTAATAACTTTAATATACTTGAAGTGTGTACCAAACATAAATTCCTACCTGATCTGACCGGGGGCACCAAAAAATCAGATCAGGACATCCCTAATTTGAATACTTGTTGGCAAATATTGTAGCATTGTTATGTTTATATATATATATATATATATATATATATATATATATATATATATATATATATATATATATGTGTGTGTGTGTCGGCTGTAAAAAAAATAATAATAATAATAAAAAAGTTGCTATCAACTTTTACAGTTTGAGATAGTTTAATGACCCCTAGAGAAACTACCAAATTTTTTAATTCTCTGCAGTTTTCCACAACATAACCACTGCTTTTACACCCACCTTATTGTAAGCTCAAAGGAATCACACAATGTGCCTTTCGAATGTATTCTTCATTGTATTTTTTATTTATTTATGACTGCCACGTAATAGCAGAGTCCACTTTTATGTCATGTACAGCCTTCAGCGAGCTTTGCCTCGCTCTAATGAGAGGCCAATGCATGCCTCCAGCTTCTTCCGTAACACCTCGTTTTTTCCTCGTGGTGTAACAGGACTTAGCCCGTGGTCTCACACAAGATCCTTTGGGTTGTAACCCACTAAGATGCGACCGACCTTCTGGCTGCTTGATTCCAGTATTCCCCGGATGAAGGCATTTTTGTGTTGGTGAGGATAACAAGGCGCCTGAGCCTCGGGTGAAATCGGGGCTCTGTCTCAAAGCTAGGCAGCCTAACGAGTCATTAGGAGACAGTGCATCAAAAGGCAATCACAACCCTATGTGTAAAATTTAGGTCAGTGCTCCAGCTATAACATCTGCACTGCAACATTGCGTTTGAAAAGAGCATTTTAAAGGCCGTAGGGTGTTTTTTTGTGTGTTTAGTTCGTTTTGCTTCTTGTTTTCTCTCTCTTTTTTCTTCCCCCTTTTGTCTTTTATCCGTTGAGCTTGGGAAATAAGACATGTGGTGTGATTTGTTAAAGTCTTGGAAATAGTTAGGAGGAACATGTGCAGTGTTGTATTGTAAGTCAATGCAATGTATAATATTAATAAGAAGAAGTTTTGCTACTATTTAATCTTTTATACCTTATAATCTTTATAATCTTTTATATTTTGTCTTCAAATTAATGTTTTGTGCAAATTGTTCTTCACTTCAATGATTTTCCATGTAAGTGCAACATCATAAAGTGAGGGCATTGTTAATAATAATGAGAAATAGTTGAAGTCTTTGACTTTGAGTTGTGTAACGCTCATAATTATTCTTCTGCCCACATACAGCATGCAAAGTCCATATTTGCTCAGCAAAGTTTGACCTCTGTTTTGAAGAAAATTCACTTTGATTTTTCTGAGTCAAACTAATGATGTATGTGTGGATGCATATGGGCAGTATATGTTAGTTGTAGTTGTTTTCAAGACTTAAGATTGAAAGAATGTAAAGAGCGAGGGTGTGCTTGTGGGTGTTAAATAATGAAGACGTCTTGTATAAATTAAAAAACAAACTCTTGTACATGCAGAAGAAATTGAGTTGAAGGGAAGAAAAAAAAAAAGCACTTACAAACAAAGACTTGTTACATGACTAATAACCAATGAGAATTTGAAAAACAGGATCAATCCAGGTAAAATCGAAGCTATTTCATGTGTCTGGAACCTCATTAACCCGGCAAACTTCAGTTATGTAAAGAAATTACATTACGTTGTCAAATCTGCTTGATTGACACATTCACATTTCATAATTAATGTTGCACTGTAACAAATGGTTGGTTATTAGTAGATAAAGCATGCAGTTCTTCAAACAAAGCTGCCAGAAAATGGGAGTGTTGACTTACAGTAAAGCGTATAGCAGGATTCTCATGATCATGGACAACCAAATGCATTTTTTTTCTTTTTTTTTTTTTTTTTAATGTTAAAATGAAAATTAGTGAAATTAAAAGTCATGGAAGTGTCTCTAGTTTTTAAGTCATAATGGCTAACTATAGCTTGTGTAGTCTGTGAATGAACAAATTATTATTGTGAGTGAATCATTCTTTAGATTTGACTTTCTCAATGATTCAGCAGAACTAGTAATTACTCTAAATTATTCTTTGGTGTGTCTGTGTCAATATGTTGTACTACACAGCAGCCAAAAAAAAAAAATTGCAGATTTTTTTTTTTTTTTTTTTTTTTTTTAATTTTTTTACAAACTTGATCAAACCACATAAACATGTTCTGAAGTCCAATTTTTGAAAATATATTTGTTTAATTTCAAATATGCTTTTATTATGTCATTTAACATGCAATATGACGCCACACATAAAGTGCAGTAGTGTTTACATATGTATAAATTCAGTAATTTTCTCTCACATATGGGAAGTTTAAGAGGTGACAATTCATTAACTGCATCTTGAAAGCTTTAGTTCACCTCAAGTACAACTCATAAGTGATTTTAAGATTTGTTTATTCTTCATGCCAGCCATTAGCTCAAGGTTAGCATTGTGTGTCATTGTCTGAATAGCCACTAATTATGGTTAGCATCTCACATTGTGAGGTCACTGATGTTAATGGAAAGTGCAGCCACGTGAAATTGTTATTAACCCATGAAATTAGATAATCTGCCTAGATTTATGATCATCAGCAGTTATGTCTCTCTTATGTTGTGTTGCTTTCAGTGTAAATGACACAAGTACATGCTCAATTTGCACATATTGTCATTATACACATGTACATATAAAACAATTTTTCTTCAACTATTGGCTCTATCAGCTGTGCATTTTTCAGAAAATAAGACTTTTTACAACTTTATTTATTTATTTATTTATTTTTGTACCACCATGTCCTAATATCTTCATTTGTTTTTGTTTTTTTTTCCCCCTTCTACTGCATCTCCAATTATGTATCATTTAAATACTTTTTGTAGTGGAAATGATGGTGGAGAAACTGAACTTTTAAGATGTTTAGCTAACATTTTGGTAACATTATAAGTTTTAAAGAGGTAATGAAAAGCCTTTGGTTACTTACACCTGCGTTACGACATTACTGTCAGATTCAATATAGTCAGCACAGCATTATCTTTTAGTTTCAATGTTTTTGAAAATCCTGCGTCGAATTGTGCCTTGTTTGTAAAACAATCTGCGGTAAAATGAAGTGACCAACTTCTTACTGATGTGTAACTTCATTAAAAAGTTAATTTGCTCTTTCTTAACATTGGGATCAGAAGGAAGGCAGCGCAAACACTATTTTTCCACAACTTTGCACTGCCCAGCATCTTGTTCGTCATCAGAGCCATCTTTATCATTCAATTAATGCACTCGCCTCTTTCGTAAACACTGAATGCGCAAATCGGTGGGCGGGGCTAAACAGGCAGTGATGTTGAAGCAGGCGTTGATCTGCGGAGGCGGTGCTTATCCACACTATGACATCATAGAGCAGAACATTCCAAAAGCTCTCATTTTGGCATACTGCTTTCAATATAAGCTGTTTTTAGACTAACGGTAAAGTGTTGAGTTCTGAAACTTACAGGATGTTTTTTTTTAAATAGTACAATGACCTCTTATGTGTCAAAATATTAAGGGAATTTTGGTTTCTCAGTTCATGACCCCTTTAATAACATCAATCTGGGACATAAAAGTGCCACAATTGAAGAAGCACCTATAGACTTTGACATAGCAGACCGACATTTTTTTTTGATGTTTTTTAAGAAGTTTCTAATTGAATGAAAGTTTTACAGTTCTTTTACAGTGCAGGTTTTTTTTTTTTTTTTCTTTCTATGAAGTTGGCAGGTCAGATCCACCGTAAAACGTTTTGCTTTCTCCTCCTACTCATCATCCTTTCCCTTCTTCTGCCTTGAAGGCATTTAGAAGTTTCATGATCAATTCCCACAAAGCCTTGTGCCGTGTGTCTCCGGCGGGCTTCACTCCCCTCAATCATTTGCGATGCTCCGCTCCGCCCTGACGACTGAAGGTCAAAATAAACTGGATCGTTTAAAGCTGCCTGGGGATGTACACTACACTATATTGAGTTCCCTTCTCGTGCTGTGACGGCGAATAATGGAATCTACTCCAGTTCTCTATTTACTGGACTTTCCTTGTGCAGTTAACCCTGTCGTAGGAGAGTTACACGCGATGATCGCATCAGTGTATCACAGCTCACTCTCGCTGACATGCTTTGACAAAACAGTCATGACGTTAACATGATGGGTTATTTGCTTGGATGATTTCTCTGGGAGTGCATCATGTCTGATAAAGAAACGGTGCTGTTGTGTCAAAGCCTTGGGACGCCTTTAATGATGGAAAAATTTTAACTTTAACCCTAAATAAATTAGCCTTAGACCCCATTAACTTTTACCATGACTGATTTTGTTCCCGCCCATTTTGCATTATATATATTTATTAACTTTAAACTAAATGTAATTTTAAATGTATCATAAAATTAATTAATTAATTCATTCATTCATTCTTTTTAAATGATTTATTTATCTTGATGTTTCAAACAGGGTGATGACAAGATTTTAGAATATATTTTGATATGAATAAATAAAGGTTTCAAAAATGTGAGGGCAAAATATGAACAAAAAAAAAAGGTGAATATTAAGTACATTTCCTGTTTTTTTTTGATACAGCATTTGCTTGTTTTAAACAGATCAATGTACAGCCACAAAATTAACTGTATAATAACAATTACGTTGAAAAATTGTCCTTCCTTTATTGTGCATTTCTAGAGGCATGACTCTTCTCAGCATGCACTGTGGTATCATGTGAAATACTGCTTTGCTGTGAATTTCTGTACTATTTACTGTGTTGTTTACACCAGTGATGTCAGGTTTTTGTCTCTTGGCATGCTGAAAGTGAACACCTCCAGTAATCCTGTAGCATTATCGCTAATTATTGCACTCAACTGATGTTTCTATATGAAGGTGTGTTGTGATATTATAGGATGAAATCTGATTATTTCAGCTGACCAGACAAAATTATACAACAGATGGGTGAGGGACTACAGACAGACCTCTTGTCTTGGTTTCACAAGGGTCCTTAGAGATCAGTCATGGCAAAAGATCTGTGAAAAACATGCATGGGAAAATCATTTGTTTGCTTAGATGTTTGCCTTTTTGATGACTAATTCACTGCCATGGGCACACAATATGCAATAAAAATGACACCCTTTGATCATAATAAACGTCAATTGTTGTCAATGTCAAACATTGGACATCTTTGAAGGATCTGTGAGGCTAGATTGCTTCATAACATTATTTTGTATTTGCTGGGTGTTTATCTATATGCCCTGTTTATTCTAACAGCAGTTTTATCACTGCAGGTCACAGACATGCTGTGTTGTTAATCGATCTGGCCTTATCTTTCGGAAATCTAGGATGTATTGCTGTTTAAAATAAGATGTTAGTCTATCTTGACCACAAATCAGTTGTCTAGGCACTAAAAATGTATTCTGGAGGAGAAAGAGGTTGTATATTAATTACAGCAGTGCAATGCATCACATATCAGGAACAAGATAACTGATAAAACATCTAACTACTTTCAATAATATTTACATTTATGCATTTAGTCGACCGTTTTATCCAAAGCTACTTACATAGCATTCAAGGTGTTTAATCAAAATGCATTCAGGATACATTATTTTTATTTTTATTCATTTATTTTTCAGTGTGTTTTTGCAGCTTGGCTGCTGCATCTAAAGCGTTTAGAAGTATTTACACTGCCATTACAATTGAATAGGTAATGCTATGAGATTACCATTTAAAAATAATATTTTTAATACTAATATAAATAAATAAAACTTTGCATATGTACCTAAAACTGCCAGTAGGTGGCAGCAAGTCACTGTCTTAATGAGTGGGTCACTGAATCATTCATTTATCTAATTAATTTAGGAACAAAGCAAGTGAAACATTTATTTGTCAAGAAAAAAAAAAATGCTGAGGAATAATATGCACAACAGTTCTGCTGTGGGAAAAAAAATAAATTTTATCATATAGAAATACAAGAAAAAAAAATTACTCATACAAACCTCATTAAATTTTGGGGTCAATTTAACAGAATACTAGGCTACATTATGTAGCATGAACCATGTTTTGGTTTGATTTTTGCAAAGTGAGTTATATACTCAGTGTCAGGTTTCATATCATTAAAACTATTATCGTAGATGATGCATATTGCATACCTCCGAAACAAACTGGATAATTCTCATTAAAATGTAACTTTTTCACCAGAAATGGGTAATTCTCATTAAAAGCACTATTTTTTGGGGTCACATTGTTGTTGCAGATGGCTACCCCTTCTTTCTGCCCTTCCAAACACCTTGGGCCAGAATCTAATCTAACTCTAAACGGTGCATTGCTTTTTCAGTTCTTTTGGTGTCAACACTTCTTTCCGGTTCTTTGCTAGGATGCACTTGTCACAGTTGCAGCCCAGTCCTTGCCTCTGGTGCAAGTCATGGTTTTGTTTGGCCAAGCGAACCAGCTAAATAAAGGCTTCGCAGCATCACTTGAAGCGAGTCCTGAGCCATTAGAGTCCTCCACATCTGCCTCTTAGAGACTACAGTGTCAAGGATAAGATGGGATAAAATGAATGACTTTTATCTGAATGATGACACCAGTAATTGAAGCAGGTTAGACTTGGAGAAATTGGAATGATAGCAGTCAGATACTTGAAGCCCCCCAGGATTGGTGTCAAGATGCTCTGAGCCGATCTCATGTCTGGTTCACTGCATCCTTCTGTGCTTAACTGTCTTAACAGACAGCTAATTATCACATTGCATTAAAGAGGTTGCCAGCTTGCTCTTTTCCGGCATGTGTTTTTTTTTTTTTTTTCTTCGCTCAATTTTACATTTTTTAGTTTTGTTTTTCATATTTGGTATTACTGATTGGAGTTTCTCCCAGCTTTTCTTATACCTCATAACCAGGCACAAAGCATCAAGTTTCCAGTGTAAAGTAGCTTTTTTTTTTCCCCCTCCTCTATGCACTGAAAGGGGGACAATTTATTTAATTTTATTTTTATTTTTATTTTTTTGTAGTATGCATCTTATTGTAATTG
>SCHK01250814.1:3980-32830 GCA_004124795.1 Poropuntius huangchuchieni
CTCAGCGTCATATTGCAAAGGCTTTGCAAATCTCATCATCTACAGTGCATAACATCATCAAAAGATTCAGAGAAACTGGAGAAATCTCTGTGCGTAAAAGACAAGGTCAAAGACCTTTGTTGGATGCCCATGGTCTTGGGAGGGAGATCTTCCAGCGTGTTATGCGTGTGTAGGAGATGCTACACCATGGTAAACATGCCCCCGTCCCAATTATTTTGAGACCAGTAGCAGGCATCAAATTTGAAATGAGCTCATTTTGAGCATAAAATTATACATTTTCTCAGTTTAAACATTTGTTGTGTGATCTATGTTCTATTGTGAATAAAATATTGGCTCATGTGATTTGAAATTCTTTTAGTTTTTGTTTTATTCCAAATTTAAAAAACGTCCCAACATTTCCGGAATCCGGGTTGTAACTTCTCTTCTCAATGAGCTGTTGAGGTGAAAACCATGAACATCTGCCTCCATTCTGCATGATAAGCAGAGTTCATGTTGACCAGAACATTATATCTATCATTTCATTCAGGAAATGTTTCAAAAGAGGCATTTTGATGGACAATTTTCCCTTACGGCTCTCAGGCAGCACCTGCAGCGGAATACTGTATGTGTTGGTATGTCTTCTGTTTGTGGCGGTGAGGTTCAAGGGGAATCCCCATACTCATCACTTCAGTATAAGGTCCTCAAGAGACAGCTGTTGAAGCCAGAGGCATGAGATGTCATCTCACTCAAACAACATTTATCAATAAATATGATCTGATAAATGTCCTCCCTTGACTTTATCCATACTCAGCTGCCAGATTTTCTGGTTCATGTGTGTTTGATATGAGTGTTTGAGAAATACATCTCTTGGCAACAGCATAGTAGAGATGGTTGTTGATGGGATTTTTGAAGTTTGTTTACCATACAGGACACAGTGTTAACTAACAGAGTATGAGTAGCATTAATGCACCATTACCAGAGGGCAAAGTTGAAAGAGTAGGAAGCATGTACAATCGCCCTCAGGACTTCGGAAAGCCCCTAACAAACAAACGATTAAATTTCATTGCATCATTGTTTGGTATTGTTTATTTATATGCAGAGGGCTCTGTTTTAATGACTTGACTTTAAAGTGGATATCTAATGGCTAACAGTGTGGGCATAATGAGGGTTTGATTAAAAAAGGAGGTCTTGGAAATGGGAGATGTATTGAGAGAGTGGGGTGGAGAAGGATGTGGGTCTATGTGGGGAGTTTTGGAGAGATTCAGGCAAGCAGACAGACAGGGTGACCCTGTTTCCTCTGATGTTTGTGCTTATACTGATGTTCTAAGGTTTAACGTTCCCCAGTTGGAAAATGATGCTACAAAGTCTTGTAGACAAAGAGAAAAATAGAATAATGTTCCCTTTTGCCAACAACTCTTGTGTGAAGTTTAGCATGTAGCACAAAATTGATTTGGGCACAGTTATTTCAACGTCTAATCAGAAAACATGCACTTGCCCCCCCCCCCCCCTTCTTTCAATCTCTCTCTGTGTGTTTTTGTAACAGCTCTACCATATGGGCCCATAGTATTCTGTCGCTAAAGCTCTAATAGGATCAGCCTGAAAACCTACTCCAAAACAAAAGCAGACGTGCACAAACAGCCGTCTGACAACACTGTTAGACTATCATTGATCTCACTGGCTTCTCCTGAAAAGTGAGGCATAATTTCCCAATGCAACATGTTTATACACACCCATAGATCAAGACTTTTTCACGCCAGGATGCACCTAGACAAGTGCAATCTTTTATGAGACCCCCCCTTCCCTAAAAAAATGTATTGAAGTTTTTATTAAAGTTTTTAGTATTTGCCTATATATTTTCGTAGGTCAACCTGGAAGTTAACTTCACTCTGCATCACTCTAGATTTCTCATTGGCCTGCAAAAAATAAGCTTTGTGACTAAACAAAAATTTATGATTCTTATATGTTTGGTGAAGATAATCTTCACAAATGAATACAGCTTTTATGAACTAAAATATGCTATAAACTAACTACTCCACTGCCACACAACTTCAAAGTCACCCGCAAGTTTCCAACCAATCTTTTGATCTTTATTTTAAATTTACAAGCTGGAATGTTTAAGTAAGCATAGTTTGAACAGTTAGAGCTGAGTATAAACACAATGAGGCTGTAAAACTGCACTTGTGGGTAGATGAGTTTACCTGTTCTGCGTGACAACCTCTGTAGTCCTATTTAGCCACTACAACTACAACCTTATTTCAAGACACGTAAAAGCTTAAACAATGAGCGGGGTATTACTGATGCATTGTATGTTGTAAAATAAAATGTAAAAATACGCTGAACAACCACTAACCTTCACGGGATGGAAACAGAAGTTCAAAAATGCTGGAATTTACTGTTTAGTAAGTGAGTCATATGTCGATTCAGTAGGCGCTATAATGGATTTGATAAGTTAAATCAAAAGAATCAATTGAGTTCTTTGTAAACAATTCATTAAAATAATCAGCTCTTTAGAGTCATTTGTTCAGTTGGTCGCGCTGTATGTTTGCGTTCATCTGAATGCACCACCACTCTAGTGACCCACTTATTTCCACTCTGCAGGGTCAAGACCCACAGTTTGAAAACGGCTGTTCTAGACAATGCAACTATGTTGTCAGTATTCTAAAGAAAAGTCATTCATTTATCTCACTGTGTGTGTTTTCCCCATGCTTTCTCTGTTTGATCACTGCACATGAATAAAGATGATGAGTGATTTTTAGAAGTGCGTGGAAGGCTCATCTGTCCTCTCTGTGAGCGGTTTCCTACCCTCAAGTGTGAACATGCAATAAAAAGCTAAAGGCCAGAGACTAAAGGAACATGCACAGGCACACACACACACACACACACACATTGACAGGCCCATGGCGCAGTCCTTTGCTTTGAGGTTAGGCTACAAGAGGGTACCCAAGAGTCTTCCACTTTAAAACATGCAGCCATGCCGCAAGCATGCCTCCGCTCTTACAGCCTCAGTTACAGGAGCTGCTGGACCGCTTTTCCCTCAGGAAAGATGGTGACTGTCTGCTTCATGTGGCACTTGGAGGCATTCCTGTGGCATTGGGAGGAGGCTACCGCTCTTCTCCAGCCTCAAGCTGCCTCAGCAAGACAGGGTGACGGCTTGAACACATTGTCCAGAGCCTCAGGGCTGACCTTTTATGATATCCACCCTTGCTTGCAAGAGTTGGCCATTAAAGGTTTGAGAGAAGTAAAGATGAATGAATGAATGAATTTCCACGTTGTTCCAAGCAGGTTCATGTTAGTTTGGTGGTTGTTTTTGTTAGATCTGCCAGAAAATCACTGTTTAAAAAGGTCAGCTTGTTGGTGGACTAGTTAAGAAACATGGTAGGGGCCATCCAAAACAAACAAGTTTTCAACCAGGTTTCCTATTTGGCTGCAAGCAGGTCGACTCAGATAACACAATGTGTAAAGTACATCAGCACAGCTGCGTGTTGTCTTGTTCTCGTTGAAGTTTATTATTCAAAAATCATAGCTGTTGAAAACACAGGCGAGTCCAAGTCATGAATGGAATTGTATCCCAAACACTTTATATCTTTTACAGCTGTCAGTTGGGATGTGATTCAGTCAGACACATCACCGATAACACACAAAGACATTCCCTTAGTGCAGATGCTAATGCACATCATATGAAATGCATCTCCCCAGCCCTTCTTCCAAAAAATACCGAATGGCTGTCATTCCTCTCGCGTGTTGAATGCTTGCTGAGGCACATCTGTTTCTTCTCTTCTTCTCGCTCTCTCTCCTTGCTTCCATGTTCGCTTGTGCTAATTGCTGGTTGTTTCACCCAAGCCCACAGCACAACGGCAAGTTCTGCCAAGGCCCCGGTCGACTGCACCAGCTGTGTAACACCAAGCCATGCCAGCCCAATGGAGTGGACTTCAGAGCTCAGCAGTGCGCCGAGTACAACAGCAAACCCTTCAGGGGATGGTACTACAAATGGAAGCCATACACCAAAGTGGAAGGTATGGAGATATTTGGGCCTTAATGCATTCATTACGAACAAAAGCAAATGTCTCATTAACAGCTGGAAGAGAGCACAGTAAACCTCTGCTGTGGGTTCAAAATCCCCATGCGTCTTCATTTACTGGACGAGTGAGACTCACACTTTTTTTTTCTCAAAAAGGAATGTTTTATAAATGTATGAGTTCAGTCAGCTTTTATAAGATTTTTTTTAAACATTTTTGAAAAAAGTATCTTTCGCATTTATTTAGTCAAAAATACAGTAAAACAGTAATATTGTTAAATATATTTAAAATAGCAGCTATTAATCCAGTCTTATGTGTCACATGATTCTTCAGAAATCCTTCTAATATGCTGATTTGGTGATCAAGAAACATTTCATATTATTATCACCCATGTTGAAAACAGTTGTGCTGCTTAATATTTCTGTGGAAACAGTGACACATGTCTATTCACGGTTCCTTTATGAATAGAAAAGCATTTATTTGAAATAGTTTAACAAATTGTGTAAAACCATTGTAAAACATCTATTGTCACTTATTCATCCATTTAATGCATCAGTGTTGAAAAAAAATTAAATAATAAATAAATAAACTTACTGACCCTGGAAATTTTAAACGGTAGCCTATATGTAACACATAACACATACATAACTAACAACAAACCTCTAAAACACATTCATCTCAGACTTTACCTGCTTAGTTTTTAATACCCTCTGTTATCTGAATCAGCAAGAACAGCTGTGTTTTTAAATAGTAATCATTCTCATTAGTTTCTGACAATATGTATTGAGATTGTTACATAGGACAAATATATTCCACCCAAGCAATTCATCTCCCCTAATGTGTGTTGTCTAAGCTGTGCATGGATTTGGACTGGAAACATGTATCCACTCGTTCTGTGAGTGCAGTGCACTGATCACCCTGTAGGCAGGTTTGGACCTGAATAGGACCCTGTTTGTGTATTTGGGCTTTCTTATGTGTTAGCGGACTGGGAGTGAAAAAGGGAAAAGATAGCAACAATTGGGTACTGTTCTGTGAGATTTTTTTAAAACAAATGAGAAAGACCAGTGAGGTGAATGGAGCTCCATGCTCTAATCAGTAGGTCATGTGTTTCATTGGCTATTACAGGTGTTAGTGGAACCCCTCCAGTTCTACTCCCTACATTCGCTCTGAGCAGGATTCAAGATGGGTGCTCTAACAAAGATGTTAAAGATAAGATCAGGGGAGTGAGGTTTTACCTGCACATCTCTTACTCTCTGGCCTCCATTACATTGGAAGCACTTACCGCAGTTTGACTGGGATTTTGGAGTTAGATCAAATTGGATTAACCACTGACGTGTCCTGTTGTTAAGTTTTTATTACGTTATTTAGTTTTCTATTCACCTAGACCTCTAATCTGTAACAGCATAATTTGTTTTCCTTTGAAGTAAAAGCACAATTATTATGATCTAATATGTTCCTAAAAAAGAAATTTAACAGTTCGTACTGAACTGTTGTATTGAATGAGCCTGGATTTGTGTGAGGATGCAGATGCATCTCTGATAGGTCCATATTTTTCTCTCGGTAGGAGAGTTGGATATAGTCGCCTCTCTTGCATTCCAGCTTTATGGGCCCATTTGTAACAGAGTTTTAAATTTTAGTGCAACATGTGTTCTGTGGCTAGGTTCTCTACAGCATGGTGAGCCTTCCAGTTGCTTCACAGCCAACCACACACAGCTTAAACATGCCCAGTAATTAGCACTAGACAGTAGTACACATCTGCATTGTGTCTGCTAAAAATAAATGATGCATGAGAGCAAAATTCCATGTTTTGTTTATTGATGACTCTCAGAAAAAAGGATAAAATAAAGTCACATTTAATTTAATTTAATAAAAATATATATAATTTAATTTAATTTTAATTTAAGTTAATTTTAATTTAATTTAATTTAATTTAATTTCAGCTTGAAAACTAATGTATGGGAATCAGTGCTTTTCTAAGAATTGTTTTCAATGTACATGAAAGTCCACCTGCATTTTGTCTGAAAAATGTTCAGAGGATTATTGCTCCATATGTCCTCATGCGTGAGACATCGTAGCACCATGCTGAGGGTACCAGTACACAGCCTCAGAAGATCTAACATAAAATCACTCTGAAGCTATATAAGATCTAATGACCCCATTCATCTCCTATCTAGAAGAGGACATCTGTAAGCTGTACTGCATTGCTGAGGACTTTGATTTTTTCTTCGCTATGTCCAGCAAAGTCAAAGATGGGACATCTTGCTCTGACTACAAAGGAGGCGTGTGCATTGATGGGATATGTGAGGTACGTGAGGAGGTGATTCTGAGATGGTCATATTTTTGGCATCACATTAAACACTGACTTTGCATTGGTTTTTTGCATGATAATTATTGACATACGCATTTTGTTATATTCATCAGGCCTAGTGAGCTAAACTGTGTGTGTCAGTTAAAAAATGTTGTTTTAATAACTTTTCCTGCATAGCCGGTGGGCTGTGACCAGGTGTTGGGATCAAAGGCCGCTTTGGATGCCTGTGGAGTGTGTAAAGGAGACAACTCCACCTGCAAGTTCTACAGTGGCCAGTACACCCTCCAGCACAGAGCCAACGGTATAGCTCTTGTAGAGCATGTTTCTTTCATACCTTCTGATCTTCTACGACAAATCAATATTTTGAAGAGAATAGGGCTTCAAGAGAAAGAAACAAGGAGTAAATCATTCTAAAATAATAGAAAAACGCCTAAAGCAGTGGTTCTCACCTGGGGTGGATCTTATTTTTATCAGTGTTTTAACAGTTGTGCTGCTTAATATTTGAATGAAGACCATGGCACATTTTTCTTTGATCAAATAGAAATCTTGTAACAAATGCCTTTAAGGTAACTTTTGATCAATTTAATGCATTCTTTCTCAATTAAGAATTGTTAATAAAATCATACTGAGTCCAAAGTTTTAAATCTTTCACAAATCATTACTGTATATAAGTGTATTTGATTCTTCTGATTTGACCAGCATAGTTTGAGAGCTAGTGCCCTTTAATAAAATATAATAGGAGATCATACAGACTATATAGGCAAGTCTGTCACTTTAGAGCTCCTCTGCTCTGACTTAACAGAAAACTGCAATGTATTTTTTAGAGCACTTACACAGCAGGAGCTCTTGCAAGTCTGGCACCTCATCGCTCTCCTCCGACTGAAGGAGGTGATAATGCATCAGCTCAAAGATGCCTGTTCCCTCTGGCCTTTAAAAATGCAGAAACTGCAAAAGTGAGCAGACATGGCAAACCTATTTTATCTTCTCTTCAGAATATTACCCCGTTGTGATGGTTCCCGCTGGAGCGAGGAGCATCAGGGTGCAGGAGATGGAGATCTCCACCAGCTACCTGGCTGTCCGCAGTCTGAAACGCGGCACCTACTACCTGACGGGGGACTGGACGGTGGACTGGCCCGGCAGGTTCCAGTTCGCAGGCACTACGTTCAACTATCAACGCTCTTTCAACCGGCCTG
Organism: Poropuntius huangchuchieni; assembly: GCA_004124795.1. Lineage (NCBI taxonomy): Eukaryota > Metazoa > Chordata > Actinopteri > Cypriniformes > Cyprinidae > Poropuntius > Poropuntius huangchuchieni. The sequence goes on from SCHK01250814.1 coordinate 11,477, forward strand.
AGACCTTGTACGCCGCAGGCCCCACTAATGAGACCCTGCTCTTTGAAGTGAGTCAACCCCGTCCCCGTCCGGCCTGACACCTGTTAGCGAATTAGCCATGACAGGGTCTTGGCAAGAGTGCCGTGGCCATTCGGTCAGATGAAAACAAGGCTGAGGGACAGTGGGTGAGTGAGAGAGATGAGAAACAAATGAGGGAAAGATAGAGAGAGACAGAAGAGAGGGCACACAAATGAGTCAAACGCCTCTGTTTGGGATTAATTGCAGGCCAGAGCCGACGTGGTCATTGTGACTTTCATCTTCAGTATGTAGAGATTCGAGATCAAACGGTGCGACAATGTGAATGGCACTAAGCTTTGAACTCGCTGCACTGTGTGCTCTTGCTAATGGGCAGCGCAGGGCACCGCTTACATGAAGGGTGATGGGTATGGGTTAAGATGACCTTTGAGGTTAAGTCATAGTAAGGGCGCTTCATATATCAGCACGAATCTGAAATGGGGATAAGAGAGATCATTCGATTTCAGAAGAATCATTTAAACCTTTTATCGCCATTGTGTTCCACTGTAATACTTCTGTGGGCTGATAAGTAATGTTACGTGTGCTCTTGGAAAGAGAATTTGCTCATCCATGATGCAACATTATTTATATATTACGGTTAGATTTGTTATCTCCAGACCAAGAAAATATGTCTCAGGAAACAGCTTTGCTTACGTTGAGGTAAGGGAAAATTGATAAGATCTTGAGATATTTTTTCGATTTTACCTCAAGCTTAAGAGAAATTAAGTTAAGATTTCAAGTAGATGATATGTCTATGTTATGTCAAAATCTAGAAAACATTAAGTTATGATTGTGATAACGCAAGACTTAAATGAAGAATAATACTGTAGCACCAAACAATTCAATATTTATGCTGCCATAATCTTTTATTTTAAGTCATTGTAAAGATTGAATGAATCATTTGAACTCTAAAAAAAAACATTAACATGATGGGATATTTGAATGACTTTACTTACCAGTTAAAAAAATGCAGATCCATTATATCATACTTCCAATTTTCACCTCAAGCTGTTAAAAATCCATTTGGCCTTGATACTATTGCAGGTGTTGTGTAAGTTGTACAAAAGTTAGGCATGCTTTATTTAATACTCTTTCATTTTGATCTTATTTTCTGGCCTTTGATCTGCACCGCACTCAACCTGTGCTTTACGTGCATGCAGCATTCCCCTTCAGCCCACATGCCCTCTCTTCATTACGTTTTCCCCAGGGTGGGCGGTGGCAGCAGAGGTCTGATTTGCAGATGAGTTGGCATTAATCTCTTTAAGTATGCTCTGTAATTTCAAAAAGAAGAGGAGGGTAGAGAGAGATTAAAAGATTAAGATTTCTGCAATTGAACTCAATAGATCAGAGAGGCTTTGGGTCACGATTCGAGGGAAGCAGCTGGAAAATGGAAAATGGATAAGTATCAGCTTCAAGACCCTTACTGAATGCTTAGGAAAATGCATTTCAAGAAATGTGAATGTAAACGTTGACATGGTTCCAGAGCTTGTAATCGGCTCAGCAATGTGGATTGAGAGGCACTAGACTAGACATAACAGAGCAGTTCCCTTCAAACTTGACATGCTTCTGATTTAAACACTTTTTAGGATTTATTTAAGTATTGACATCTTGTGGCATGTCTTAAGAGGTTCATACCAGTCCAGAGTGATTCATTTAGATGTCGTTTCTTTTTGACCGTAGGAACCGCTATGCTTCTAGCCAGGGCACAGATGGATTTTTGTGTAGTAACCCTATACTGAAAGTGCTTGATAATGAACCTGTCCTAGTAGTCCTGTTCAACAGAGTTTAGTAATTACCCCAGATTTTCTGTCATTATTCAGAATGACTAGGGTGAAAGATAGAGTGTGTGTCTAGAGCAAGAAGCACATCAGATGTAGCTTTCAATGCAACATAAGACAAAAGACGATGCAAGGAAGCATCAGAAAACTTGCTTTTACAGTATTTGGATGGGGAAGGATGTTTTGCATGTTGAATCGATGATCAAAATTTTGATTCTTGTTACATATGTTAAGAGTGAAACTCTAGACTTCCTATATCAGAGCACAGACATAGTGCAATGGACTCTTGCGGGCCTTGACACTGGATCAGAAGAGGTAGAGTTTCCCCATGTGTTGTATCCATAGTCAGATGGCTAGCCGGATCACAGATGGATCAGAGACCTCCTCCTGAGCCTGATTCTGGAATAGCTGCTCTGTGTTCAGTGCCAACTGTAAATCTGGACCAGCTTTGAACAGGCTAGCGTGCAGGGTCTCATGGACCGCTTCCAGGGCAATAGATTCAGCCTGGACGCTCAGTGGGAGAGTGAGCCAAGATACAGTATGTTAAAAAGTTTGCTAACTTGCCACTGAGTTTCAATATACTTGTTTTACTTCCTCTGGAATTCCTTCATCCTTCAAATACCGCCTTTGTTTGATTGGCACAATGTCTTCTGCTGTTGTGTAGATAGATTCTTTCCTCCTCTACAGGTCTGGACTTACTTGAGATACATTCAGTTAGTGGTTCAGTCTCAACATTCACCTGTATCTCATTGAACATGAAACGTGAATTCACACGAATCCGTACCTCTCCATCTGTAATGTCAAATATGTAGTCATGACACTAAATTGAACCCGAGTTTGGCTAGTAAAGATTTTGGATGGTTTTGGCTAACCCAATAATCTGACAGAGCATTGAGACACTTTTATTGTGTTTATTGTGACTGATTTAAGGATAATCTTCCCGCATCAGCAGCAGCCTGCCACAGACTTCCTGTTCAAAACATTAACTTATGGTAAATCCATAGTAATTAGAGGATGGGTGGCATCTGCCTAATCCACTGCTTAAGTTCACACTCTTACTTAAGAGAAATTTGGGCTGCCTTGCAATTACTGTTTGCTCATGTAAACACTGCTGCACTTCTTCCGTGACCCTTAAGATTCGATCCTTGTTTACCTTCTACACATAGTTTGGTGGTTTACCAGTTCCAGCAAATTTGGTGTCATTGCATTTTTATTACAAATAGTCTGAGGAAAATCCCCATGTGGCAAAGTCTGAGGAAAAACAAAGGTCCTCTTCTTGTCGGAGGACATTTCCACTCCATTAGAGTTATCCTCAGGATGTCCTCAGTGGCCTTGGGCATGGATTTAGTGTGGAACTGGCAGAACTTCCTCTGTGGTCTGGTCTCAAATGAATGACTACAAGATCTTCTCCAGGAACAGCTTCAAAACTATAGCATACAGTCCTACTGAAACATAAACATCAATGTAAAACTTGCTGGGAAATAAAGTCTCACAGTATACCAGTATAAAAAAATAGTAAGATTTACCCAACCCACAGTTTGGTCCACTTGTGCCATTTTCCAAGCTGACAAGCTTCAGTTCAGACACATAGACAGTCTAATTCAAGAATCTCTTTAAATCAGGGTCACTAGGAGCACTGTGGTGTCATCTCTCAGTCCCAATGGAGCTACAGCCACAAAACAGCAGCAGACACTCTGGCACCTTCTGCCTTACTGGAATATGAGAACATTAACAAGACAATCAGCATGACTTCATGTGCTTTAACAGTTCAGTTTCAGTCAGATTAAAGCAATAATTTGAGTTTTTAAAATCATACCAATCCAGTTTTTGCATATTCAGACTAATAGCTCTAGATAATGTGATTGTAGTTTTCTCCAGCATGTATTAATCAGACTACAAGTGGTCTCATTATTGTGCGCTCTGAAACACAGAGGTGCTCAAAAGTATGGGGTTAGTATTTTTTTTTAATGTTTTTGAGTTTCTTATGTTCACTGTGGCTGCTTTTATTTAATCAGAAATAAAAGTAAAAATAGTAATACTGTGAAATATTATTATGATTTAACATAACTGTTTTATATTTGAACATATTTTAAAATAGAATGTATTCCTGTGATGGCAAAGATGAATTTTTAAGCATCATTACATTAAGTCTTCAGTGTCACATGATCCTTCAGAAATCATTCTAATATGCTGATTTGGTGCTTAAAAACATTTCTTATGTGTTAATATTATCAATGTTAAAAATAGTTAAACATGGTAATGTATCATGGTTTGTGGTTATGTTTTTAAGGATTCTTTTATGAAATAGAAATCTTTTGTAACGTTATAAATGAGTTTCTGAAGGATTCTTGACTGATTTCACTAACCCATCAACATCTCTTCTCCTCCACAGATTCTTCTTCAGGGTAAAAATCCTGGTATATCATGGGAATACACTCTACCACATCCGGAGAAGAAGCACAACTACACCTGGTCTGTGGTGCGCTCTGACTGCTCTGCGCCTTGTGCTGGGGGTGAGTGGATGCTGAATGTACTGTAAATGTTTACTTTGTTGACTCAAGTGTGAGAGCAGAGTTTCTGTGGTTGTGTGTCGGTGAGGAAGGATGTGTATGTGTGTGCTTGTCCAGGTCCATTAAATGCACCTTTGTGAGCAGACTAAAAAAAACAAAAGTGCGCCCCTCCTTCCTCTAGACCTCCCAATCTCATTGGCTCATCTCTGTGGTAGTGGCTCCTCCATTCACAGTCAGTTGTTTGAATGTTGGTGGCAGACAGACAGCACTATGACATGCCCAGAGCACAGATCTCTATCTGCGCTCTCACACAGTTTCATTCATGCTTTTCTTTAGAGCAGACCTCTGGGCCGCCCCTCCTGGCCTCTCACACTGACAGAGCCCCAGCTTTGTTTGCCACAACAGAAGCCACGCTACAGTACTGCCATTCATCCTGAGCTCCCATAATCCCCAGAAAGACTATTCAAGGACAGTGTGCTCCAAGCTTTCCTTTTCAAAAGATTGCTCAGAGGATGCATTAGTTTATTGCATGATAAAGACATATGTTAGGTCGGGTTAGAGAGATGGATCTCAGCAAAATATCCAAAGAGAGTAGTTGTGTTTATGCTCACTATCTCTCTGTATCTCTTTCTAACTCTCTCAGGTCGGGTCTCGACGAAAGCCATTTGTTTGCAGGATCAGAACACGCAGGTCAACTCTTCACTCTGTAACCCTGAGACCAGACCTGTGGTGGGCTCTCACCTGTGCAACACACAGCCCTGCCCTGCCTAGTAAGAGTCTCTGTGTGTGTTTGTGTGTGTGTGTTATTCTCTCTGACTTCCTTGTCCCATGCTTGCTTCTTTCCAGCAGGGTTGGATACAGCTGAGTTTTAGCTCCCTTTTAGTTCTCGAGTTTGAATTTTAATTGCTCACACACAACACAGCTAGTTGAATTGGAAGTTAAATTAGAAAGAAATAATAGATAAATCCTGCACACAAGACCTTTTAAACTTCTTTAAAATTGTGATTTAATGGAAGTAGCAACAGATTGTGAAAGTAAAAATCACAATGTCAAAAAATTAAACATATGTACGAATGAATCATGCACAGTAGGAACAATAATATGCATTTAGAAAACAAAATATGAATTTTGATTTCATGTTGATCTCAAATATTTTTTAGTTAGTTTTTCAGTTCTAATTTTGTCTTTACAAACATTCCTTTTCTAGCTAAAAAATGTATTTAACCCTTGTGCATCAATTAAAAAAAGTTACACATTGGTCCATAATGGACAAAAATGTCCAAGCTTGGGAGCACAGACTTAAGTTTGGTCTCATTTTAAAGAAGACCCATGGCAGATTATTGCTGAAGTAAAAGTTTGAAAAGTGCAACAAAAAAAACTTATAGAGGTTTAAGTTTATGAAAATTATTTATGGACAATATTTTGTATAAAATATATATTTCATGAAACATGTTGAACTATAAACCTGCTAAACCCTCCAAATTGGAGGTTGATATCTTAAAAAAGGAGCTTTCGGTAAGATTTTGTTTGTTTGCAGTACCAGATTTTCCCCATTAGATGCCAGCAAAACTCTGCTGGTGCACACAGTGGTTGGATTTGTGATTTACAGTAGAGTTTTTCTCTCTTAAATATTACAAGATCACACATGCACACACACAAATACAAACCACACTCTGACATCTATACCAACACACCCATACAATTATAACAGCATTATTTGTCCAGTTGGCTCTATAATATGCAGAAGCAGAAAACAAAAAGCAAGTATTTGCTTTATAGGCCAAACCTGAAAAAATGGTCCCATCTGGTAAAAAATAGTAAAACATTACATTTTGAAGCCTTGCCAACAGAAGGAAAGCCTATTAACAAAAATTGCATCATTTTACAGTTAAATTGCACTGTGATTAAAAATAGCAGTTTAATGGGTTTCAATGGGGACATTTTTGTCCAAACGACTACTATTTGTACCTAGTGCAAAATAGATTTATTAAAGGAAATGGGGGTGAAATAGTACAATTCCAATGAAAATACACATCTGTGCCAAAATTTATGCAGCTGCCAATAACACAGACAAAATGCTAAAAAAAAAAAACTGAAAAGGACAAAAATGTCCAAAGGGTTGCACATTTAATTCAATTAATTCAATTTCTTTAATTTCAAACCAATTTGCTACTTCCATTCAAATTCAAAAATTGAAATGAAACTGGTGTACAACTCTACTTTCCAGCATTATTTGTGGGCACGGTGCCCTGGTATGTCTATGCGAAATCAGCTGTGGTGGCTTCAGCATGGAGCAGAACCCAGCTTAAAGCTCTGAGAAGTCACGTTCTTCCTTGGGTTCTTTTCTCTGACTCATTCCTTAAAGAAAACAGGATTAACATAGCCTCCAGACAGGGACTGACTATATCCTTACTGCCCAAACTCCAGCTCCAAGCCACAGCCTGCCACACACGCACCTCTTAAATTATACAAACTCAAACCCACATACATAAACGAACCAGTTTCACAATAAGACATATACACACACACACAAATACTAGTCTCTCATTCTGTCTTGTCTTTTTGTTGACTACAGTGAATTACTACTCAAATATTCCAAGAACCGAAGCCATATTTATCAAAGACTCCCACTATATTTCCAATGAGGGTTATGAGTGAAAAGGATAAGTGTTATATTTGTATTGAGGAAGATAAATGGGAAAAAGGCACCTTACAGAAGTTGATGAATGAATTGGATAGAGGCATTCTCCTGTGCGAAAAACATGCTTAATGATCCTTTAGCATGGAAAAAAAGAGAACGAAAAGCAGAGACCGTCTCTCTAGGGACCCTGGGAAAAACATTCTCCGTCTAGGTGTCAGAAACCTCCTCTGGGCTCTGGAGACTATAAAAGGAACTGCTCAAAACAGCCTTTCTCTGGCTGTCTCAAAGCTGAAGTCAATCTGCCGGTCCATCTTCCTTTTGAGAGTCCTGCTGCCATTCTTACAAGAGCAACACTCAGCTCGACTTGATTTACTGATCTCTTGCCTTACAGAGGCATCTACATACCCAGCATCCCTCACTTGCCAGGGTGAAAGGCATTGACACACCATTCTGGAACTCAGATAACAAATCACCCCTCCTGGCTTTCCTCTCTCCGTCCTTCTCACTCTCTCTTTCTCTCTGGCCTTACATCGTGTGAAATGTTGGCTGCGACCGATTATAATGTGCGGGCTATGGCGAGGCGATGCTAAAAGGGGAAATCAAGACCATATGATTGTTTCCTTACAGCAACAAGCTCTAACCGATTTGGCTTGTCCCATTCAAAGCCTGACAAATAGTCCAATAACAGTGTAATTGAAAACAACGGCAGGGTTGACGGGAGAGCAGCGTGTCTGCGGCGGTGCTAGATATGTTGAGACAGACTGCACAGGTTCCCATCACTCACCACCAGCGTCTGCCTGTAACCCTGTGACACTTTAACTTGGTGAGAGGCTTTGATTACCAGTAGAGATTACTAGTGATCCCAGACTCAATGACATCACCATCCCGTGGGTCACACGATGAGATAGTTACCCGTCGTACCTACATTGGAAAAGCTATTAAAGGGATAGTTCCTCCAAAAATGACTTCTGCAGAACACAAAAGAACATTTTTTGAAAAATGTCTTCATAATATTTTGTTTTGTGTTCTGCAGAAGAAAGAAAGTCATACAGGTTTGGAACGACATGAAGGTGAGCGAATGATGACAGAGTTTTCATTTTTATCCCTTTAAGTGCTTTTCAAATGTAGGTTCGAGCACGACAGGGTATTTTGCTAAATCTTAAATGGCCTTGTGCTTTTTTTTTCTCTCTTCATGAGATTCCCACCATTCAAAATGGATTTTCTTCTCTCGGTGTAGGTCATACTGTAAGTGCGTTTATTGTTCAGACAGACAGGTCCTAAATCCCACAGTTACTAATGACCTCTCCCACTGTATGCAGAGCCGAGTCTGTTTCCCCCCATACTGAATGACATCACGGCCTTACCATATCGACTACAGACTCCCGGAACATTATTTGTTTGAGGCATTATGTGCTTTGATTTATGACTGCTGAAAAGAGGAAAACTAAAAAAAGGGTGCAGGAAAGGGAAAATAAATAGACCTTTGGAAACACTTATGGGCATGCATTCAAAACAGGAGAGCGAGACAGAAGCTTCTGCTTATCTTTCCAGCAAATATCTTCAGTGTTGACAGGTCTGCCCGTGTTTTATTATGGTGCAAGAGAGGCCGCATCCCTGTGGGAATTGAGCACGTCTAGCTGGCCAGGAATCGAGCGCTAATCTCCGGACTATGGCCTACAGGATTCAGTCTGACGACGTGCTCCCGGCTGCAAACGCTGCCCTGCTGCTTCTGTGAAGCGTGGAGCGCGGTGACTTCAAACACGGGCCGGGCCCAGAAGCGGCCAGCTTGATTTGTTCCCTAAAATGTCATGAAAAGATAAATGCACATGCCTTAAAGACTTTTGCAGTGCCCTCCGAATATTCCTTCTTTTCTTTTGGTTTCTTTGTTGTATTGCATGATTGCATGTTTGCTTTTCTGTTCAACCACCGTTCTTCAAGCGTAGACAGATTTAGGAATTTCTTACCAGACTTTTGTTGAATTGACCACCTTTTTGTAAATAATTGCTTTATTTTTTTATTTAGCAAGGATGCATTATTGCATTAATAATTGCATATGCATTAATAATTAAAAATAAATCAAGGAAATTGAAAGCTTTGCCATCACAGGATTTTAAAATATAATAAAATTAAAAAACAGTTATTTAAAATTATACTAAAATTTCACAATGTAACTGTTTTACTGTATTTAAAAAAACAAAAACAAACATATAGTCTTGGTGAGCATTAGAAACTTTCAAAAACACCCTGAACTTTTGAACTGTTGTGTTCATGATCACCCAAAAAGTCCAAAGACTATTGTAATGAATAAGAATAAAAACAATTTTCAATATCATACATAGCTAAAGTGGTTAGAGCACATGCTTTGGTCGGTTTAAAGTAATATTTTTAGCAAAAAAATGCAAAATGTCGCTTGGGTTTAGGAAAATACATGGTTCTCTTAGTGCTCTTAAACTTACAAATGCTTCCAAACCCAAACCATTCCCCAGAGAGTGCTAAAAATTCAGCCTTTGTCCCGCTGTACGACCAACGGTAGCTTAAATTTCATTGAGTGATTTGGAATGAGTATCTATTATGGGTGCATCATTCTGGGTAGACATGGAGAAAACGCCAGCGAAGTCAGACCGTATCCGGAAATGTGAAGCAGTCTGCAGTATTGTCCCCAAAGATATGTCTTCTTTAATTGTATGGCTTGAAATATGCGAGTTATTGAAAGATTCCAGAAATACAAAATTAAAACAAGCGCCAGCAGTGGTTTGCAGTGAGGCACGGAAAGTCAGCTCTTTGACCAATGACACATTGTCATTTATGTGGCGAGGAGAGGACGAGGGGGAGTGAAAAGGCATATTGTGCTGTGGATCGTGTTTCTTCCCTCAATTAAAATAGCAGTTTAACCATCTCCCTCCAATTTGTCAGATGGCTGGAGAGAAAATTAAAGGATTTTTCTCAGCTCGGTCTCTCAGGTCTGTGTGAGTGGTTGGGTGGAACTGGGTCTTCTAAGAAGTCGGCCCGGGGCGTCTGTCCGGTGTTGCGGCCACGGCTCTCGTCATAGCTGTCATTTGCTCTAATCTCTCCCCAGACTGCCCAGCTCTATTTTAAAGCCTCTTTTCATCCACAGCCAAGAGAAGCAAGGACAGAGTTGCAATCTGAGCACTCAAACCAAGCTTCTCTGGCAACTAGTGTTGAGTTTTACACATTTTTTTTTCTTAATTTTGTCTTTTAGACATAAATTTAGTCAGTATTTTATCATATCATATCCATTATCTAAAGTTAACAAAATTACCACTATTTTTAGTCCACAAAAACAACATCTTATCTGATGGAAGACACATATTTTACAACAAGTGTTTAGGTTCGGTAGGATTATTTTTTTTTTTTTTACATTTTTGACAGAAATATATTTTTTTCAGCAAGGATACATTAAATTGATCAAAAGTGAGATTAAAAACATTAATGTTACAAAACATTTCTATTTTAAATAAATGCAGTTTTTATTTTTTATTTATTTATTCATTCATCATAAACATATGTTTTAAATATCGATAACAATATCAAATCTTTCATAAGCAGTAAATCTGCACATTAGAATGATTTGCTGAATGAAAGCTGAAAACTCAGTTTTATTGTAATATTGTAATATCAAAATAGAAAGGTTTTTAAATTGTAGTAACATTTCACAATATTACTGTTTTTACTGTATTTTTGATTAAATAAATACAGCCTTGGTGAGCCAAAAGTTAAAAGCATCAAATAAATAAATAATAATAAAAGGAATGACCTCAGACTTTTGAATGGTCATGTATTTATTAGTTTAAACATACCAACATTTAAAAAAAAAAATGTAAGTACTGTCCTTGTTAAAAAAAATCTGTGCTGAATAACATATTCTGTATATTCTTTATGCTTTAGTTATTCATTTTTCGTGTTTTAATGTGTTAATAAATCAAATATATACAGAATGTGTTCGTTTTGGCTTCACTGATAATCAAAAAAGCCTTCTTTAATGTAGGTGTTTGTCAGTAATTTTGTTGAGAAGATTAAGGCTGTCACAGTTTCAACTTTCTTTGATTTTTTTAAACTGAATGATTGACCATAGGGGGGCACTGTTGGAATTTCACAAATATTATGTGGAAGCACTCATATTTTATAAGTATTCAGAAGGAAGGCATTGCATGCCAACTGTTGTTAATCATATTGCTGTAGTGAAACTGATTAATCTGTTACAGAACCGTGGAATGGCATTTTTTTAATGTGCATGTTGCAGAATTAGAAATCTTATTTATGCACTCTGTTGATGGATCTCTAACACTTCAGTTCTTAGGCTGGAAACTTCAATGTGAAGGATAAGTGCGTGCTTGTATATGCCCATATTAGCCCACAAGAGAGGGTGGGGTTGTGTGGGTGCAGACACATGTATGTGGTTTCTTCATTAGCCTTTCCATCATGTGGTTTACAGAGTAATCATATTGGTCATAATCTAATAATCATCACATTATGTAAATTTGTTTGAAGAAGGCTCTATGTGTGTGCACATGTCTGTGCCACATGGGTGTAAAATGTTCTCTTCCATGTTAAAATGTGCTGAAACGTTCAAACACGAGGTTCATGTCTGAAGGTCAAATTGTTTGTCTTGACAGTTGGACGACAGGTAAATGGGGAGTGTGCAGTAGAACATGTGGAGGTGGGCAGCAGACACGAAACATCCGCTGCATGAGGAAGGTGACATACCAGCGGGAGGAGGTGGCGGCTCACTCCTTATGTCCAGTAATGGCTCCGGCCCAACTACAGCCCTGCAACACACAGGCATGTCCTCCGGAGTGGAGTACCGGCTCCTGGTCACAGGTATGTTTACATACATAACATTATCTCCACTGGAATTAATAAGATGTAATCATCAGGTGTGCGACTAACGTCAACAGAAATAGAAATCTTTTGCAACATTATAATAATGTCTTTACTATTACAATACATTTTGTTACAATAAATTATTGCAATACAATAAATTGTGTTTTTGAACATTCTGTTCATCAAAGAATCTTCAAAAGTCACATATCCACAAAAATGCAGCTTAACCACTCATGGTTTTAACACAGACAATAATAAGAAATATAAAAATAATGTGATTTCTTGATTAGCAAATCAGGATATTAGAATGATTTCTAAAGGATCATGCGACGCTGAAGACTGGAATAATGTCTGCTGACAATTCAGCTTTGCCATCACAGGATAAGTTGTAATAATATTTCACAATATTACTCTTTTACTGTAGTTTTGAACAAATAAATGCAGCATTTGTGAGCATAAGAGATTTCTCTCAAAAACACAAAAATTATACTGACTCCTAATGTTAAAATCATGTATGAAACACAATCATTTTCTAAAATTAACAAAAGCCAGGTCCTTAAGAGCACTAGCAGTGCATTTTGTCTTGTTTTGTGCTATGAACTGGTTCCATCCCATTCGATAAAGTTACAGAAGTAAGTATAAAAAATGTAAAAGATGTTTTTAAAATTTTTTAATTAACTTCAAATCAGCCCCATGAACAATAAACGTAATGTAAGCTAACTCTCCTTCCTTCCATGAGGCTAAAAAAGGGCAATTTTAGCTCTTTACTTTGTCCCTGTTCATTTTCTTGCCATTGTTTAAATAATCAAGTTGTAATGAATAAAGTTTAGTTGTCTGAGCTTGACCAGAACATGTTTCTGAAATTCTGCTATAGCTACCCTTTTATAGAAATCCTTCCTTAGATTACAACACATGCGTATTAAATTTTGAAAAGTGACCAAAATATGAGGTGAAAGTTTTGAGATGCCCAAAACAACATAATGGAAACCGTTCTGTATGCCACATAAGTGCTGAAACACTACTGCCCCCTACTGTCACTGCATATGTAGGGCATTGTGCTCCATCTGTCTTACTGTTGCATTGCATTCATTAGGAATCTGTTCTGCATGTATCGGACTTCTGAAAGTGTCCAAACTTTAGTGTTGTTGCAAAGTGTTACTTTAGATAAATGACTGCTTCACACATGGATTAATCTAATATTTTGTAATAACTTTTGCTGTTGCTACTTGTGTATACTTTAAGTTTCCAAGTGCACACACAAAAGCCAGAGAATGTTGAAACACGTTGCCAGAGTTCATTTCATCATTAGCAGGAATGCTGAATTCTTTAACCTTTTTTTCAGTCTGATCTTATGTAATATGTTAAATCATAAATCTTTGAGAGGATTTTGCAGTAGTAGTTGATATTGACTGAATTCCTCCTAAAGGTCAGGTTGAGTTCGCACCGCCTGTCTCCAGAGTTCATATCAACTGTTGTTTGAGGTGAACTGCATGCCACTGTGACCTTTACAATGTTTAAACTAACATCACTCAAAGACCACATGAGGGTAACTCTCTCTCTCCGTGTTTGTCTTTCTTTCCTTCCTTCTCTCTAGTGCTCTAAGACCTGTGGGCGAGGGTTGAAGAAGCGCAGTGTTTTCTGCAGGAGCACCGATCCAGGTGCCAGGGCTGTGGTGGTGCCTGACAGCATGTGTAAATTACACCTGAAGCCCAAAGCCCAGGAGACTTGTGTGCTGAGCCGCTGCCCCAAGAATGAGCGTCTTCAATGGATAACTACCGCCTGGGGAGAGGTAAGGCCCCTCAGAGGAATATCAAAGGTTATGTAGAAACAGTACATATGTAGCATGCACATACATTCACCCATTTAGCCCTAATGAAGAATCAATCATGTGCATGTTAAAGAGACATTTTCATGGAAATCTCACAATGCTGTTATATCCGTATGCCGTTAGCATACGTTTGAGGCCATGGCAAAGTTCATGGCAAAAGTTCGTTTTTTGTTGAATCACTTTTGCAGTGATATACTGTTAATGAACATCCTGGTGAATACATGTGAACATGTGCTGCATGCTTTCATCAACATACAACAAAAATGACAGTGGTGAGAAAACAGCAGTTAAGAAAACATCTGATCATAGCGATGTGAATATGTCTCATCACATTAATATAAGTGCTTTACACAATAGTTTTAGCAGCTTTACCGTATTAAAAAAAAACAAAATAAAAAACATTAATGTTACATTCAATTAGAAGTGCTACTTAAATTTCAGAAAGCTGCTCTCTAGTGCATTCATGTTTTTGCTTGTGCCTGACCTCGACGGACTAATCAGAAGAAATGACCGGGAAAAGTTTTCCATGTCAAAGTAGTCAGAGCCCGAGAGCACAGCTGCCTATTGTATAATCGCTAACAGACCAATTGTAGTTTGAAGTTGTTTACTAGCAGTTTCAAAGTGTTTACTACAAGCTGTTTCGAATTCCCAAAAACAAATTCCAAACAAACTTCATTTTGGCCTGATTTTGTTCAAAATGACATGAAACCAGTTTGTTTTTCAATTTTGCTTCTAGTGTATTTGTATGACTGTATGACAGTACACATCACTACAAAACTTTTGTCAAGATTTTTACCCTGATTTACAGTCTGGAGAGGTTAACGCTATAGTTGCAAAAAAGTCAGAGCCAGTCTGCAGATACAAGTTGACAGATTTCACTGAAAATTACATAGCGTGTGATGGGCTCTGATTTTTTAGCTTCAGACTTTGTGATGTTGTGAACCAGTTTTAGTTTTAATTATTATGGTTTTCCTAGTAAAGAGGCGAATGTTTCAGCATGAGTTTGTTGTGTTCGAATTTGACTTGAAAGTGTGTGATCCTCAGTCATATAATGAGCAGTTTTTCCTCTGCAGCCATTTACAAAGTCAGCAAGCGTTTGGTTCCTAGTTTTTTAAAATCTCTTTAGATTGAAAGAAATTGTTTAGTGTATTTCAGCCTTACGATGTTTATTCAAAAACAAGCATTTAATTCCAGACAGCTAAGTGGCACTTTCCGTTCTGCAGTTGTACTTCAATATAACTCTCTCCTCCAAAATAGCAGCATTGTTAACCCGTTGCTATGGAGGATTGTGTTGATCTTGTAGCGAGGGGTCAGGAATATTTCTGTTTGCTTATATATTTATTTATGTACCTTATTATCTGATTGTCTGTTTTTTAATGCAGTGTTCGGCCTCCTGCGGAGCAGGAGTAAAGAGAAGAGAGCTGCAATGTGGGGAGAAAGACTCCCGAGGAGGTTACACAGAGTTCCCTGCGAGGAGGTGCAGGAACCTCCGCAAGCCTCAAGCAGACCTTGAACAATCTTGTAATAATGGCCCATGCCCAGAGCCCCCACCTCCCCAGCACCTCCAGCCTGGCCTTTCTGTGACTCTGGGCTGGTACTCCTCTCCGTGGCTACAGGTATGCGCAACTAGCTCATCACAACCAATCAGGGTTCTGTTCTGTTTCTATTCTGCTAGACATCTAATCTTCCTGTCCTGTCTGTGTGTCTTTCAGTGCACGGTATCCTGTGGTGGAGGGGTGCAGACACGTAACGTTCAGTGCCTGAGACAGGGGCGTCCATCAGTGGGCTGTTTACCTCATCAGAGACCCATAAGCTCACGGGCCTGCAATACACATTTCTGTCCTGGTCCAATCCCAGTCCCTGTCCCACCTCCCTCACCTACACTTAAAGGTACAAGCTGGTTTACCTTTACATTTTCATTTATTGATTTAGAAGACACTAAAATCCAATGTACACTAACGTTCAAATGTTTGAGGTTCTGTTCTGTGCTCAAAAACTGACAGTAAAGACATTATAATTTTCAGTATATTACATAACATTGCTGTTTTAAAAAATGCTCTTTTGAAGTTTCTTTTTATTAAAGAATCCTAAAAAATGAGTCTTAGTTTTCAGAGAAACATTTCAAATCTGAATGATTTCTGAATGTTTCTTTAATGTATAAATTTTATATCAGTTAGTGTGTTATCTGTTTGTGTGTTCCTGAGAATCACACCCAAGACTCCGGTGTTGCAGGCAATACTACGTAACAATTTATCCTAAAGAGGTATTAACATGAGATGTGCTTCAATACAAACTTACAAGATTTGTTCAGAATAGAACTGAGAAGAAAGTAAAACTGAGATTAGTTTTTGTGTAGTTATCATTGTCTTGAGCTGAAATAGGCTGCCAGTGAAATGAGACAAAGAGAAGTGAAGTGTGAGTTGTATTCTGAATCGTTTACAGAGGTTTTGTTAGGCTTGTGGGCCAGTCGGCTATTAAAGCAGTATAATCTAGAAGTTAAAAGAGTTTAGATAAAGAGTTGTGCTGTAGATTCAAGTATGAATGGCCTGATCTTCTCTAGGTTTTACATAAATCTGCACGACCAGACTGTCTTCACAATAAGAAATGTAGCTAATCTACTCTCATAGCTTGCAGTTATAGAACACAACCAGGAAATTGATTGTTGGCTCATGGTTCAAACCAGCAACCTTTGGTTGCAATCCCTGAGTTTTGAACACTACACAACTCCAACTTTTACCTCAACTCTTATCTCACTCAACAGTACCTGTAATGCCTGAATGGGCTTACCACTGAATGTTCATTGGTTATGACATTCTGCTGAATGTTTATTTGTTATGAACTCTCATATCTTGTTCGGTAGCTCAACTGGTGGAGCATGAAGTTAGTAATGTCATGGGTTGGATTCTCAGGAAACATATACTGATAAAATATATTGCTTTAGATAAAGCATCTGCCAGTTGCATAATGCATGTATATTTTCCACAGCCACAGTGTTAATTGTTGTTGTGGCTTTGTTTAAATATGTATCATATGCAATTATGAAGCTTGATAAACATCAGTGGTGTTTACACATATTCATTATGTAGTGGGAAAAACAATGCACTTTTTACTTGATTTGAAACCACTTCGGTAGGTCAAATGACTGTCTGCCATGATTTAAATAAGGAACTGAAATACATTGTGTGATTAAACAATATCATTTAAATGAACGAATCCTAATTGTTATGTACTGTACACAGCTTAATTATAATGCTAATGAAAACATAAAGATCTGTCCTCCACAGAGAACAGAAGTGTGTGTATAATTGTTTATCCTCATGGGAGAGCTAAGTGTGAGGGCCTTCAGAGAGCAGGTCAGGTCCTTATCGGTATGCCGGTGAAGTATTTCCAAGTGCTTTGCAACATCCCCACAACGTCTCTATTCAGAGTAAACAGCACTTATAAAAACACTGAGTGCTTGTGTTAGCACTGTTGTTTTTAAGGCTTAGAATAAATAATAGTCATTATGTGTCTTTCCATTAACAGAAGACCAGCCTTGCATCGACTTCTTCAGCTGGTGTCATCTGGTGCCTCAGCATGGTGTTTGCAATCACAAATTCTATGGTCAACAATGCTGCAAGTCCTGCTCCACCAAAAGACAGTAAAGAAGTCGGAATCTTTCCACAAGCCTCCTCACTGACTCTGAGATCTGTAAATCATTGTCATACAGATAACCACTATGGACAAAGTTGATATTTGCGAGATGTGGTAAAGAGGTATTCCAGTGGACCATGTTTTGAGAGCTTGGCATCCGAGGAACTCGAGAAACTCTGTACAATGGAAAACTACGCCTGGTCCTGGCTTCATCAGTGGTGTATCATAACTAGAATTGTGGTTCTTCAAAAACCAATCTGCAGAACATTTATATTGTAAATATCTCTGTTTGTTCTTTTATGACTGGAGATGTGACCAGAGGTTAAAGCCATTAAGATACTTCCATCATCAGTTCATTTCTATGCTACA
This sequence comes from Poropuntius huangchuchieni, assembly GCA_004124795.1. Classification (NCBI taxonomy): domain Eukaryota; kingdom Metazoa; phylum Chordata; class Actinopteri; order Cypriniformes; family Cyprinidae; genus Poropuntius; species Poropuntius huangchuchieni. The sequence continues at coordinate 29,132 of SCHK01250814.1, forward strand.
TTGAAGACCACCAGATGAACATTGGTGTGACTGTGCACATCTGAAGTACTGTAGAATTTCCGTCAAGTCTTTGAGCTCCAGGCGAACCCATGAGACTCTATGTTTACCAGCAGATCTGTACAGAACTGAGGCATGATTCACACAGCGTTCCACTGCACTGCTTTTTAGTAGTTCATCAATGTATAGTGTTCTCAATGGTTGTCTGTTGCTTTGTGTCTTGCTGCTTTTTTAAACCTCTTGCATGTTTTTTTAAGACAAGTGTCAAGTTAAGAGAAGTTGAACGTTTGACACAGCAAAGCTCATACATATCAGTTTCAAAACAGTGGACCAATCAGAGGAAACCAGGACAAACATCATTAACAACTGTTCATCATTTGTTGGAGGAAGAGTTTAGCTATAGCCACTGTGATTTTATTATTGTCTTAATTTTGAAAACAGTACACTTCACAGTGACCAACTCCTCAGCCTGTAATCATTTAGTCTAAAGATGTGGTCACACTAATGAAATTTTAGTGAAATTTTGCATCAAAATTGTCCCTTGTCTAATGTTAGTAGTGTAGTGATGTATGAAGCACAGCTCACACAGAAGTCAACTTTATTTGTTGGCCAACACAACAAATCCATGTTTCAAAACTTGAACCTGTGAGGAAATCTTTCTTTCTCATGCAAAAGTCTTGATCGCATGGATTCCTATTGAAATGACTGGAATTTGCTGAACAACTGTAAATGTGACCACACCTTAATACCGCCTGCTTTAGTTTGAATCAGTGAATCTGTTGAATCAGTGTTTTGGTGCAATAAGAAGTGCAGAGCACATTCTCATTCCATCATCTTTTTTTCCACAAAATAATTAAACTTATATATTTTTATTAGTTCATGTGTTTACTTTACTATAAAACACTCTGTTCTTGTATATATATGAACTAACTTAAACTTTTCCTCCTGTCAAGAGAGCATCCACATCTCCACCATGCAGGCTTTTATATTTTAATATACATTAACATGCACCAGTTTTCTCTCTGAAACTGGTGTGACCTGTAAAGTTGAGTCGCAATCCCGTCTGATTGCCACAGAAGACTAAAGCAGACAAGATAGATTTATCATTAATGAAGATCAATGCTTCTGCTGAAATATATAGTGGGTCCATTGGCAGATGAACTAAGTTTGTGTATGACTGCCAGTACGTGTGTGAAATTTGTCTCCGGTTCATGCAGCGCTGTCTCCCAAGCGGTGTACGAGAGGGCTGAGCTCGTCCCAGATGTGTGTCAGAGAGAGTAGAGTAGGTTGCTCTCAGTCACTTTGTAGGGACCAATTAGTGTGCAGGAGTGAGTGTCATGTTCAGTAGGAGGAGAAGCTAACAAACCCAAGCCTCTCAGGACTTGGGACCTCATCTCAGTTTACTTTGTTAGTGCTCTTCTTCTCTTTCTGTTTGCTGTAGTTGTTGAGCCACTGTTTTGTGCTTAACTGAAGAGTGGAGTCTCACCTTAGTAATCCTTTCCCAGGGTTCAGGTTTGACGGTCTTGCTCTGACAATAAACATCGGAGCAGATGGCACACGAGGTGTAGCAGAAGCACTCGTTCTGTCCTCATTTCATTCCAAACACTTCATTAACAGTCCCCAACCCCTTGAAGGGACATTTGCATACACTAATAAGTGCAAAAGGTCACTTTTAAAAGTAGATGTTACACTGCAGGGTGTTCTGTCCTTTTTTCCTGAACCATTTTAAAGAGTACTTTCATTTATTAGTTGTATAACTTCTGGATCTCCATTAGTGAACTCTTGGTCTCTTACAGTACGTCTCTTACTTGTTCATTACTTGACTTTAAAATTGTTCTTAATCACGAACAAATGGAAAAATACATTGTTTAGCCTTGTTGTGATGTTACGTATGTTGTACAAATGTCTTTCATCACTGTCTGAACTGAAAAAGTGTGTAATTTATTATATGTCAAAAATAGTTCCTGGGCTACAGTGTTGTCTGGAGAGGAGCTTTCTGTATAATAGCACACTGTAAGTGTGATATTTAATATTTTCACTGAAAGTTTTATAATAAAAAGTATTTGATTTACTGTATTCCTCTAGTGACGCTTTTTCCACTAGTGCTCGGAGTGATTGAGATGAGTACAGGAAGCCTTTGAATGATGAAAATGCTGCAATATTTAAGGAATGAAAAATGATGTGCTGTCATCACAACAAATTACTAGGAACATCAAGCCAGAAGCAAAGTGGATTTTAGACAAAATACTCCCTAGCATATTATCGACAAGGAAAACAGACTTGTTCTCTGCGCAAATATAAAATGTTATTTAAAATGTGCCACTGAGGGACAGACATAATAATATAATAAGCTATAAACACATGAAAAAAAAAAAAAACCCTCTGCAATGTTTCCCAACCAATTGTAACATTAAATACCCCAAACATTCATATTCCTCCCTTTCCTCTTTGTGTTCCAGGCAAAATGTTCCTGCATGTACTAAATGCCCTAGTAAATCACACTGAGTTTGCTTAAGTCCTCCCTCGACACTCTTGAATATCTTTTCCTGCTCATAATATGCACGCATTTGTCATTTGTGTCATATTTCTTAATTTCCTGTGTGTACAATTATTTGTGATAATTTCTGACAGCATCGAGAGACTCGTAAAAGAAAGGAGCAATTCCTCATCCGTGTCACTGGATGCACAGACACTGATTATGAAGACTGAATACCAAACACGTCTGTGGCATTTCTATATCCTCTTGTGCATGGTGCAAACTCTCTTTGTTTCTCTCTCTCCTTGCCTGCTCACACAAACACGCACACAGTCTCTTCACTCTCTAGAATTCACTGTGTCGCTTCAGCTCTGGCAGTATGATGCTTCTTTAGAGTACCCCTCACTTCTGACAGGCTTTCTAATCACATCTTAACAGGACACTGGCCATGAGCACACTCTCTTTGACTCTCTTCCAGTTCTCAGATGAAGTGAGAGCTGTCATCTCTTCCAGACATATCTCCAATCATCAGCTAAAGGATATCATCCAGCATTCACTATGCGCCCCTGCGGACAATAGATCACTCAAAGGGTGAATGCACATGTGAGGGATCCTAAAGAATAGCCATTCACAACAGGTGGGTCACTGGTCAGTTCTGATCATAGGACAGCAGAAAAAAAATACTGAACAATTGATAAACTGCAACTCTCCATATAATTGCATATAGTTAAGGAAACAAACAAAATATAAACTTTTAAAAGGTTTCACTTAAATGTTTTGTTGTTTGACGGTCTGCTTTGTCATCGTATAAATTCATCTGTCACTTTTTGTCAAGACAAAAAAAGAAAAAGAAAAGAAATTCTATGTCGTCGTCATGTTGCCCCGCACGTACGGAAATCTCATTGGATCACTATTCATGCATATTAATAATCAATATGGACAGAAATTGGAGAGGTTGACAAAGTTTGGAATCTGATATTATTTGATACATCCCATCCACTTTTTTCCGTAGAAAACAACAACAATAAAAAGGCTTTGAAGAAGCATCACGGAGGTCAAGGTGCTGTATGCAAGTTTTTGACTCTGCTAAAGCAAATACCTTAATATGTTTGCAGTCCTCTGTCAGTTTACCCAAATGTATTTTGGCACCGCGGGTTGCCAGCGTATTTCATTTCATTCATCGTTATGTGTGCTCGTTCCTGTTGGTGTCGTCAATCTGGCAACCT
>SCHK01250904.1:0-16389 GCA_004124795.1 Poropuntius huangchuchieni
TTGTAGTTTATCTTAGCCTGAACCAATTTAGCTGATTTAGGCTATTTTTCAGCAAGGCTCTCACAAAAAAAAATCGTATTTGTAAAATCTTCACACTTTCTAATCCTCTTTTAAAAGCTCAGCACTTCCTGTGGACTTCAGTGATAATTAAGGTCAAAGGGAACAAGCAGTGTGTTGAAAACAGTGATTCCTCTTTTAGTTTTATGGGTAAAGCTTGTGATTTCCTGTTTCAGGTATAAATCCCTGTGTCCAGACACCTGGCCGAGCTGGGATGGCCGTCTGGTTGATGGAGTTTCCACACTCGTCAAACACCTCGGCTACAAACCTGAGGAGTACAAACTCGGCAGGTTGGTTACACAAATAAGTGTTTAAAAATGCTAACTTTTATTATATTAGTATTTGTTAAAAAATCTGTATTCTTTCTGTGGTTCCAAAAAAGATAAAGGCCATTTTTTTCTCTCTTAAAGGACCAAAATCTTCATCCGCTTCCCCAAAACCTTGTTTGCAACCGAAGATGCACTAGAAGTCAGAAAACACAGCCTTGGTATGAAACGTATTCAAAGAGACGTATCATGTAACTCTTCACTGGATGGTCTACTTAACTTTAACCTACACAAACTGTTCTTCATGTGCAGCTACCAAACTGCAGTCATCCTGGAAAGGCTACAGTCAAAAAACCCAATACCGTAAAATGCGTCAATCAGCAATCAAGGTCCAAGCCTGGTGGAGAGGTATTTTGGCCCGTAGGGAAGCGAAGCGTAGGAGAGAGGCTGCCAACACCATCCGCAGGTCTGTGTGCATGACATGACTAGGACAATAGTCAGTGATGTGATTCTGTCCAGTGAGAGAACCTATGCCCGGTTTTGTTTTTACCGTCTGTGATCACTGTCACAGGTTCATCAAAGGCTTCATCTACCGCCACCAGCCACGTTGTCCAGAGAATGAATACTTCCTGGACTATGTTCGCTACTCGTTCCTAATGAAGCTGCACAGGAGCCTGCCTAAAACTGTTTTGGATAAGAGTTGGCCAACGCCACCTCCCGCCCTCAGTGAGGTGAGATATATCTGTCATGAATCAGTCATCAGTACAATCATCGACTCCTCTAGACGTGAGATGAGAGATTATGCCTTTCTTTCATCTACAGGCTTCAGAGCAGCTCCGCAAACTCTGCATGCAGAACATGGTGTGGAAGTACTGCAAGAATATCAACCCGGAATGGAAGCACCAGGTGTTTTGTTTTGTTTTGATTTAACTTTTTAATTTTATTTTGTTTTCATTTAATTTTTTATTTCATTTTAATTTTTTGTTAGTTTAATTTTTAAATTTACATTTTTATCAGTAGTATTTTTAATTTTTATTTTATATTGTATTATTTATTTATTCATTCATTCATTTGATTATAGCGCTATTGTAAATTAACCTAGAATGAAAGTACCTGTTGTTACATTTTACTTTTTTTTAATTATAATCTATTTTAATTTATAATTAACTTATTAATTATAATTCATTATTAGTCCAATTTTGTATTTTTTTTTTTATTTGATTATTTATTAATTTATTAGTTTAGTTGAAACCAGCTTTATTATCTATTATTGCAGTTGGAGCAGAAGATGGTCGCAAGTGAAATCTTTAAGGACAAGAAGGACAACTATCCACAAAGTGTCCCAAAACTTTTTGTGGGCACAAGACTTAGTGAGTTTTCAGCTTTCATCTCACTTTGAAGACACATTTCCTATGTTGTATGTATTTATTTATTTTTTTCCTGCGTGTGTCAAAAGATGGCGAGGACATCAACCCTAAAGTGCAACAGGTTCTGGGAAATGAGAAGATGAAGGTAGGTTGAATTCTGGGCTGTTTGTTTGGGAAATCTCTCTTTAATGTGGTTCACAAATACATCCTCTCATCGTTCTCTCCAGAAAAGACAGAAATTTTAGTTTAAAAGTGTTATTTACATGACTGAATACATGATCTCTTACATATTACCTTATTTCTCAGTGTTTGCTCGGACAACATACAATACATGACAATGCGTGAAGCTTTCTCCTATCTATAACAACACGCAATATGTGAAGAAGAAAAGTGATTCTGCTAATATAATCCATTCTTTCCCACAGTATGCTGTTCCAGTGACTAAGTATGATAGAAAAGGATACAAAGCACGCAACCGACAGCTCCTGCTCATGACGAGCAGTGCCATCATTGTGGAGGAGGCCAAGCTCAAACAGCGTATCGACTATAGCTCACTGAAAGGTGAGCAGGAAGAGGGAGAGAGAATGGCGCAGCCTGAACTACTTTTTACACTTACTTTGACTATATTATAGTATGATTGCATTGTCAATGTGAGTACAATATCAATACGGTTCAGTTAGAGCAGATTGCTTTCGATTCACATGAGATGAACTAGAGACTGTTTTCTCAAAGCAAACCTAAAAGCCACTTTTTTTCACAAATTCAAATGTCTAGTGTGACAACAGTGTAAATCACAACAAATTAAAAAGTGACACACTGACCACTTCTGTTTCATCTGTAGGGATTTCTGTCAGCTCTCTGAGTGACGGCATGTTTGTTCTCCACGTTGCTTGCGAAGACAATAAGCAGAAAGTAAGTCGAAAGTTCGCTTATTTGCTTTTAATTTCCTTAAGTGCTAAACCAACTGCTTTCAGAGTGAATATATGAACTGTTTTGGTGTCGCAGGGTGATGTGGTGCTTCAGAGTGAGCATGTCATTGAGGCATTAACCAAAGTGGCCATCTGTGCTGAAAAGATTAACAGCATTAACATTAACCAGGGAAGGTGAGTTGTAGACACAAAATGATCATTTTTTAAAAATACTGTTTGAGTTTCAAGGCAGACTTGTGTAAATCTCAGAATTCCGTTTATGAGATTATACTTTAATTAATAAGATGTATTGCTTTCCCTCTTATGGACAGTATAAAGTTCAATGTGGCACAAGGAAAAGAAGGGATCATAGATTTTACATCTGGATCAGAGTTGCTGATAGCCAAGGCTAAGAATGGACACCTTTCTGTGGTGAGCACTGCTGAATAAAAAAACTTTTTTTTTAATCAAGATTATTTCCGCAAGAAGAAAAACGATAACAAACATATTTTTTAATTTCTCAGACTGCCCCTCGCCTCAACTCAAGATGATGGACGAGTCATGACCAAGCACTTCCTGCATTCTCACAGGATCTTCCAGATACGCTCCTTAGTTCATCAATCACATGACTAAAGGCGGAGCTTCTCTCTGCCAATCAGACGCCAGCCAGCTGCACCAAAGGCCTCTGCTTTAAGTTGTGAAAATCCAGCAAATTTATTTATGTTTTGGGGGATTAATACTGTTATATGAATATTATGATTTTATATGTCAAAAAGCCAAGAAATAACAATATATATGTGCATTTCCTGCACTCTGTCTTTATCTAGCTTATTTGGGAAATGTTGATTTGTTAGAGAAGGTGACCTCAGCCATGCTAATGAGGTAAATCAGGGTTCATAATGAGTAGTTGTTAGCTTCGGTTCTATTTATGTTCACCCGTGCTTACTTTTACTTCTCTATGAATTCTGCAATCCAAACCTACTCAGAACCAATACACTTTTTGTGTTCATAGGAAAGGTATTAATTACTTTTTGCGTAGAGAAGATGACTTGTTCACTTGAACGGTTAAACCTGTTCTACACACTATTTGTGCGACATAATTTTGCTCATAAGTTATTAATATTAGTTGATGTGTTAAAAAAGGAGAGGAAACTTTTAGGGAGCGTATACCAAGTGCATTGAAGGTGCGTGTCATGTTTGTAAAGCTACCGAAAGAAATCTTAATGTTGATGGAAAGAATCCGCACGCTAGTGATAGTAACTATGCTAGAAATCCATTATGATTCATTCATTATTCGTTACCCACTTAAGGGTTTAATCCGAGTTCAGATATCAGTAAATATTTTTTTTTCTCAGTCCCAAATCTGTGCCTCAAAATGTTAGAAAGTATCTTTGATAAGATAAGTGTTTCTGCAAAAATGAGAAGAAATCCAGTGATGGACAAAAGATTGATTTTTGAGAGTGGTCTTTCCTCACGCTCTCAGTGGTAATTTAGCTCAGGCTTTGTGCTCCTAATACACTGGACACAATAATCTCTTATATTAACGCCATTTCCCACATTAGCACTGCTCTAAGCTCACTGCAAAGCTTGTGAGAGATGTTGTTAGCCGTATTAGTAGGGTAAGTTGTATGTTATCTACAAAAAAAAATATGTAACTTGGCTTGAGGCAGGTTTGTGTATATGTAGATAAAAGGTAACAAAGCACTACTAAATGTTCGCAAATCAAATCTAAATGTTGTTTTGGAAACTAAAAAGTGGAAATTTGGCATACCCTTTGCACTGTTGAATTTCAGGCACCTAAAACTCTTGATAGCACAATTGTTTGATATCGCCTTGATGTCGTGTCCGTCAAAGGAGAATGTTCAGAGAAACATTGAGCATATGCCTATCATAGCTGGTGTCATAGTTGAGGATGCTTAAAAGCAAACACTGAAAGGAAACACATTAAATGCTGGTTTATGCGTAAGTGCCGCATGTAATGTATTTAGAACAAATATCTATTTTTGACATTCATAAAAATAAAAAAAAATACCCCAATATTGTCCACACAAATTCTTGGCCCCCAAGTTGATATATAATTCACACTTGTGATTTTGTTTTATACTGTTTGTGTAAAATACCTTGAAGAAATCTGTCATTTTGAAGCAAACTGACAATGTATTTGAGCATAATAAAGCTGATTAAAAAAGCATTGCCTTGTCAGCTCTGTATTTTTCATAGCATGTATGGGAAATGGGTATTTGTGTCCGCAGTATTTATTTTTTTAATCTAATTGTCAAGAATGGTAATGTGATCCAGGAAAAGAAAGACAGGAATTGGAGGAGAGACTCGTAGTGTCATTATGTCACTGGCAATTATGTTGTTGTTTTTCCACACCAAAAGCATTCCACACCGAAGCATTTTGTATAGAGCCTGTACGTTATACCGTAGGTGTTAATTAGGCTACTTAAACGAATGAGTGATTTCAAATCATCAGTGTTATCTGGTTAAACAGAAACCAGGGCACAATAAATTAGACAATTCTGAGAAGTGCACGAGTGACACTGGGCGGAGATCCTTCAACTTCTTGTATTCTGCTATTGCACAATATACTGTGTATCAGGTGACTTTGAGAGCAATACATGCGGAGTATTTCATATTTTAGAATACTGAAAAGCTTGTTTTACTATAGCGATGATTATTTGTCTCATTTATTAACAGCCTACAAGTAATCGACAGAACTTAGGTTATTAATTGTTCATAATAGGCTTATTGTATCGCATAGTTTCACTTTCAGCTAAATCAATGAGATTCTACGGAAGTGTGGGAATAATGCGTGTGACCCTGTAAGTTCGTTTATTATTATTTATTAAATAATGTCGCGTTGTTTTTCGATGTGCTTGTTTGGAACTGTTAATATATCCATTTGATGTACATAAATTATATAGTAAATTTAATGGGGAATTTCTTTTAGTTTTCCGGGCGCGAAGTAGCCTATTCGCGCGAATCTTTTGTTATCCCTGTCACGAGTTGACCAGATCGGTACATGTTAAACATTAAATGTTTTGTGATTTAAGTTATATCAATTTACATTTTAGTCATATACATGTCAACTGAGTAATCATGACGGTATTTGTGTGTCGATTTACCGTCCGATACCGCTCTAAAAAGAAAATGCTCGACGAGCGCACTGTTGCCATGGTCACGGTCACCTCCTCAAATTTGTGAGCTTGTGAAAATAAATGAATAAAAATTGTAAGCTTCTGTGACTTCTATGGCTTGCGAATCATTGTTTTAAAATGTTTCTGAAATACTTAAAAAGAATAAATACTAAGTTTTGATTTTTTGTTAACTTTGTTTTCTTTGGGGGCAAGGTCAGGCCTTAGTTAGAGGGCCCGAAATCAGGAACCTATTAAAGTGATGGCTGTTGGATCCTGTAGCACAGAGATTCAACAGCGTCGCGTGGAGCTGGTGGAGAACTACAGCGGACACCTGACACGCCTTCTGGACGTGCTGTTTAATGTGGGGGCAGTGACTGAGGAGGACCTCAGTCTTATTAGAGGTTCGGCTGTTCGAGGTGAGCGAGAATGTATGAGAGTTCTGCTGGATGTGCTAAATGGGAGAGGAGAAGAATCATGCAGGGCTTTCCTCTACGTACTACCAAGTGTTGAAGATAAGACCGCCAAACTAGGACAGGCCAACAGACAAGAGCATCTCAAAAAACACAAGGACATCTTGGCCAGACAGCATGGCCTGGTGGACTATCTCAGCATCAGAAGACAGACTTTGGGACAAGATGAGAGCGGGTGCTGGACTGATATCACCTTCTCGAGACAAGCTGGTTATGCATCATCTTCTCAATGCCGACATGAGTCAGCAGGAGTTGGGGATGCTTTCAGGACACAAGCGGATGAGATCTGCATTTTCAAGGACATGTATGAGAATCTGCTGTGCAACACAGCGAGTGGTGTGAATATGCTGTCAGGAGTAGCTGGAAGTGGGAAAACCACGGTTGTGAGACGGCTGGTAAGAGAGTGGGCTGCAGAATCCAACTCGTCCAAGATTGTCCTATCTCTGTCCTTTCGTGAGTTGAACCTCATAACTCAAGAGCAGAGCTTGCAGGACCTGCTCTTGGATCACTACATCCACCTGAAACCTTTCCTGCCCGAGTTACTGAACTCAAACCCAACACAGTTTTTACTCATCTTAGATGGTCTGGATGAGTTCTGCTACCCTCTTAATTTCGAACACACTCCCAAGTGTTCAGATCCTGAGCGGGTGCAGCCAATACAATCCATTGTGGTGAACTTAATCAAGGGAAATCTGCTTCCAGGAGTGTCCGTTTTCCTTACTTCTCGACCTCATGCGGTCTCCAAAGTTCCTCCGGTTCTGGTCAACCAGTTTTACAGTCTGCTCGGTTTCTCTGTAGCTCAACAGAAGCAGTACTTTGAGCAGAACTGCAGTTCTCCTGAGGCTGCCGAGGCAGTTTGGGCTTCAGTGTCATCCCATAAACCCCTTTTACTCATGTGCCACATTCCTGCATTCTGTTGGATCGTGTCCACCGCCTTGCATGATGGCAGCTCCTGCCTTTATCCTGATACTGTAAATGCCAATTCAAGAGAAAAAGGAGGCCTTGAGGAAGCCAGCCAACCAAACTCTTCATTAGGACCTTCTGAGGAAAACTCCAAACCAGTCACGATCTCCGAAATCTACTGCTGCTTTGTTAAATCCATCTTGCTATTCCACGTGCAAGGGCGTAGCGAGGGCTCCCATCACACCAGGCTTCAGCATGCCCCTCACGTCCTTGGTGAAATGCAGCCTATACTCAAAAGTCTGGGAGCTATGGCCTTCAAAGGACTCCTTGAGAGACGGTTCATCTTTGAAAGCTCTGATTTGAACTCTTTTAATCTGGATAGCACCAAACTCTCACAGGTGTTCCTCTCAGAGATACTTAAAGAGGATCGAGCGTCCCTCACCTTTGAAAAGGGGTTTCATTTTATCCACACCAGTGTGCAGGAGTTTCTGGCTGCCCTGTACTATGTTCTCCAGTCACTCTCAGGATCAGATCCATTTTCAGGCCTCAAACCAAGCCCAGGTCGCTATATCCAGTATGTATTTAAGCAAATGGCATCAGCCGTTAACAAATTCAGCAGGCCGCAGCATCTCTTCCACAGACGCATTAAGAAAGCCCTTCGCTGTGGTGAACAACATCAGTCTGGACACATGGATCTTTTCTGCAGGTACCTCAATTTTGACACTTAATTTTGTTTGTCTTATTCAAAAATACGCTAAAAATACAATTCACACATACAGTGTCACACATTCAAGTTTTTATGGAAAGGAAAATTATGATTTACTATGACTCCATTTCATAACTGACAAGTTATTTTTGCTTATCCAGGTTTGTATGCGGCCTGCTGGTTCCCAGAACACGTCTCATCCTAAATGGATTTTTCCCTGATGGGCCCAAGATGCATCTGCTCCATTGCCAGCCCTCTCCAGACCCGACTCCACCTTTCCTTCTCCATCTGTTACACTCTCAACTCCAGAGCTCCACCCTCAGCTCGGAGAGGCAGGTCAATGTTTGTCACTGTCTTTATGAGGCCCAGGACCCTGGTTTGTCACAGCGGCTACAGAGTTGGATGAAAGTTCTTTCAAAGCAGGCCTCAGATCAGTCCAGTTTGGTAAACAGGGACTGGAGCGAGCTGGCTTTCCTGTTACAGCTCAGTCCAGACCTGCAGGTTTTAAATTTAGATGCTCAAGGACTCAATGCTGATGGACTACGCCGGCTCCTACCAGTACTTCCTCTCTTCTCAACGCTCAGGTAAGTACTAACAGTAAGCACAATTGTTTGGAGGTAGATTTGATACACTCAATGTTATTTTTGTGCTTTGTGATAATGATTGTATGTTCTTTACATAAAGCCTGGGCCAGAATCCTCTTGGCTTAGAGGGAGCATCTGTGTTATCCCTTGTTCTGAGAAACCCAGATTGTCGTATTCAGAGGCTGTGGTAAGTTGTACTAAATGTATAAATAAATCATTAAAAGAAATTATCATTAGTCAGATTTGTTATGGCTGTGTGTGTTCACTCTAGGGTGGTTGCGACAGGACTTGGCTGTGAAGGCCTGAAGATCCTTGTAGAAGCGCTGAAAGAAAATCATACTGTGACTGATCTCAGGTGAACAATGAGAGAAAAAAATATAATTTTCAGTTAAAAATACACATGCGTTACACTTGACTTAGTGTTTACAATGTCATTCTTTCATTAGAATGGCCATCAATAAAATTGGAGATGTTGGAGCTGGTTACCTTGCAGAATTGTTGAGGATGAATCGCACACTGACGGATATCAGGTGAAAGAGAATTATCTCCATCATTTCAGTCTCTCGAATCATTTATTTATCTTAAAGCTTAACATTCTGCATCCTATAGACTCCGTGACAACCTAGTGACAGACAAAGGAGCAGAAGTCCTCATGGCTGCCCTGAAAGAGAACACTACATTAGAGTATCTGTGGTAAGAAACATTTAGAGCTGATTTACTATAGTCTAATTCCTCATGATTCTGTAACACAAATATATTTTCTGTTCATCGCAGGTTGTTTGACAACAAGCTTACCAAAGAAGGCGTCAAGAAACTCAAAGAATTTGCAAAGACCAGATCAAACCTTGACATTAAAGCTTGCATCTGACCCGCAACCAACAAACCAGTGGAGCAGCAACTGGTTCATGACAAACATTTTCATTCACACATTTTATTTATACATTATTTTACATATTGGTACATTACTTTTTGAGATGTTACTTTTAATACATATTAGACTGTTATATGAATAGTTCACCCAAAAATGAAAAATTGCAATTGAAAATGTACTCACCCTCAGGCCATGCATTGTAGCTAAGCTTGTTTCTTCATTTGAACAGATTTGGAGAAATTTAGCATTACATTCTTTGCTCACCATCAGATCCTCTGCAGTGAATGGGTGCCGTCAGAATGAGAGCCCAGCTGATAAAAACATCACAATAATCCACAAGTAATCCAAACAACTCCAATCCATCAATTAACTTTTGAAGCAAAAAGCAGCATGCTTGTAAGAAACAAATCCATCATTACGGTGTTTTCACTAGAAACAACTATTCCTTTAACTACTCAGGCTAAAACTGCCCTCTGCTGGACATTTAAGGATCTGTTTGTATGCTATTTTTGTACATTAATAAGCAGCAATATTTTCAGAACTATTTTAGGATTTATAGACAGTTTTTTAAAACATCGAATTGCATTTATTTATTTTGTGCAATAACTTTTTTATTATGAAATCTTTTACAGCTTTTAGCTAACACCCACACAATCAGATTTGACTTAAGCTTATAAGTGTATGATAGACTTTGAGGGACCTAAAATGCCTTCTCAACACACATCTGTTCTTCTCGTACTTCTTTATAAATTATTGTCTTCTTTCTCTTTTCTGCTATAGTGTCTCAAACCAGTTCGACAATGATTATGCCACAGTCACTGGTTTATTGCCCATTTTTGTGGGTGCTTTTACATGCAGAGCTCAAGGCTCCTCTTGGATGCTTCATAAAAAGAAGTAAAAATGTAAGTGTAAAATACACAAAGCCAGAGTATTCTTTGGTTAGTAAATGCATTTATTTTAAAGATACTATGCGAAACCGTTACTAAAATCACAGTAGAGTATGTTAGAAGCACTTTTGACTTTGTACATTCTGGTGGAGATCTCTAAATCCCAACTAGATAGATAGATAGATAGATAGATAGATTGAATGGGCTTGACTACCTTTTGTGAAAAAACTTCTGAACATGGTTTTCATTCATTATTATGTTATCCGTGCCAGATCATTTCTTTTTGAAACATTGCATGCCTGCCTTCTTTCTGAAAGTTGCATAATATGGTTCATGCATTGTTATATCATTAATTGTTATAACAGCTTGAAATAGGAATTGTTATAACAAGTATGAGTGCTTAGCAATGCTGACAGTGTAAAGTACAAGTGTTGTTATGCAATCTTTAAAACAAGATGTACAAATAGATGGTAAATAAACATTATATGGATTCTCCAGATTCCAGTTTGCTTTGGTAATGGAGTCTGTGGGTTATCATCAATTCAAAGTTCAAAACGTGTTGCTTCAGAAGTAATTCCACATATTGATGACTGCTGCCTTGAATGCAGAATCTTACCTTACATGTAGATTCTCACGTCTGTTGTGATAAGTCTTAAACATTGCCTAAGTTTATCGATGTGGGGGGAAAAACAGTTTCCACTGGTTCCGGAGTAATATTTAACATCATTAATCTCCCACTTGTGTCTGTATTTTAATGTAGTTGCACATTTACACCACCAGATGCCGACGTGATGTTTTCTGACTCATATCACCTCTTTTGTTTAGTTTAGTGCTTAGAAAGTGTCCAAGTAACAATAAAAAGTCACTTGCTCAGTTCTTCTGTATTATGATACGCTATTTTATATTTTCTACTCACTAGCCTGTTTACACAATGGGAATTACTTTTGTTATGAAGACCACTGATAAATGCGACTTCAGAAGTTTGAAAAGAGCTTAAATCTGATTCCCAGAGTTGATGTTGTTCCTTTTTCCTGGAGGAAAAAAATATACTGTACATCGAGACATTTGGCGATTTTAATTAAGATATGCTATAATTTGCTTTAGCACATGAGCCAGTCGTCCTGAGTTTTTGCAGTAGCCAAATATAATTGGTGAATATCAGCTTGCCTACTATTATGAGAAATCATGAAGTGAGGACGGTTTTCTTTGTTTCGTTTTTTGAGTTTTATAAATGTTTAAAAGTCATAAATGGCAATCAAACACCGTAGCATGGTAGCAAGGACCACAGCCGCACACAATCCGGTGTGTTCTGTGAATGTTCTTTGAGCTGGAGCAAAATATATTGTGAAATTATTTATATATATTCGCCGAGCGGCGCTCTGATTGGCTAGTCTCATCTCTAGCTCAGGAGCCAGCCAATGGGGAAGTTGGCTTGTTTGTGTGAAGCAAGCGGTGCAAATATAAAATCGAGATGTTGGAATATAAATTGATGTATGAACATAACCCAAAGCGTGAACTCGGCACCAGAAGGTTGTTTATACCTTTTCTACTCTGAAGACAGCCGAAGCGAAGATTTGGTGAAGGAAATAGGTATGACTTTTTATAAGGATGCTCTGTTGTAAGTTTACCTGTTAAGGCTGTTGATATTGTATTAGTATTGCATTAGTTTACACAATCACTTATGAAATAGTATTTTTGTTTTAAACCGATTAGATATTGTTTTCAAAAATTAAAAAAAAAAAATTCTGCAACATGACAACGACTACAGCATATTCCACCATTCTCCAATAACTGTATTTTATCATGTCAGTGCATGTTGTTATGAACTGTAGCTGTACTGAGACGTGTCGTTTGATTTCCGTATAACGCGGTGTATTAGTTTTATGCCGCAACTTTGTTTAATGTCTACCGCAAGCAGCTGTATACATTCTACTTGCACTAATAGCTTCGACAGTTGTTTATTTCCGAAAATTGTTTAATTGTTGTCATATACATGACGTTTTATTTGATTCTTCTTGTTATATGGCTTTACATCTGCCGTCAGAAACCGTGTTTTTGCAGTTTCATATGATGAATGGGAAATAGAACTGCTTGTACATCATATATGAGGTATATATTACAATATTCGCATTTTTACAGCGAGTATTTATTTAGCATATTGCAGAACAATAATGTGAAGCGATAACCAGGAAGTGCGTTTATCGGGTCTGTTATTCAGAGAGTGTTTACACCGAACAGCTGAGCTCTTTATGCATGAGGAAGGAGGGGAGAGGGGTACATATACACACACAGGCGGAGGCACTGATGATGATGATGATGCCTGTCCAGTTCAGACCAGTTTTAGGGCTGCTTGTTTTCCGCAGGATACCGTTATCGTTAACACAAATGAGACACCGCGTGCGAATCAGGAAAGAAAATTTAAACAGTAAAACGACCAATTTCCAATGCTTTTTATGAACCTTAAATGATCATACAAAACAGTTTATGCGAGATTTCTGTTTGCATCCAACAAACCGTGTCGCTTATGCAAAGCATCAGAATCGAATAGTATAATTATGACCCAGTGCAACTTCCCCTGTGGTTAAATAGATTTTGCACAAATATATCAGCAGCACAAAGCATCGACTCGCGCCGCACTGGTTCGAACCGGCTGGATCTTGGTCTCACGTGGAGCTGCTCTCTGAATCTGTTTATCGCGTAGCCAATGAGAAGAGTAGCGAACTTACGAACAGCCAATCGGAGGATAGCAGGGAGGGACTAGAGGCGGGGAATGGGTGGGGTTTCAATCAACAACATTCTCTTTTGGAACTCAGCTGTTTTTTGTTTATGAGCTGTTTTGTAGCTAAGCGAGACAAAGAAACGGGATATAAATGATGTTAGGTGGGAGTTGCGGTTACAACAATATGACAACAAATGAACTATATGCTGTGAAAAACAATTTGTGAAATCGTTGGGAGAATAAAAATATATAAAAATGTAAAATTGATCATTATACATGTATTTAATATGTAAATGTATTTATAATTCAATAACATTATTTAATATTTATGATTAAATATCTAATACCCAACTCTATTGGCACTTTCACAGGATTTCCCAAAGTTTAGGGGGTTTTCCTCTGTATTCCCAGCACAGACTGTATCATCTCCTTCAGTCATGGCTCCCTCACTGGCCACAGCCTTCTCCAGGCGATGGTGGATGGCGATTACTGCGGTCATCGAAAACCTGTTGTTCTCTGCTGTCCTGCTTGGATGGGGCTCACTGCTCATTATGCTAAAATCAGAGGGCTTTTACTCCTACCTCTGCAGAGAACCAGGTAAGCAAGGGGAGAAAAGAATGCACTCAGTGCAGGTTGTGTTACAGAAACAAACAGAAATTTATTGACACTCATAAAGACATTAAATGCACTATAGATGCCAGATCGAATGCTGCAAATAATTACGTGAACATCAAAGGAAAATGGTACCTATATACCATATTAAAGGCTTTAATAGCTTTGTTTTCACACTTTCCCCACTCAGATTTGAACAATAAATGTTTGGCTGCTTGACCTAAAACATCTTTGGGATGCAGTTACCTTAAAAACTTTAACAAAGATGTTCATTTGACCTACAAAATTTTCTTATTTCGCAACAGAGGCTGCTTTCTAAAACTGCAAGGGTTTAAAGATTTTATAATCACTTCATTGTGTGAGTGAATGTAATACAGCATTGTGAAAAACCAAAAACTCTGTAGTCTGGCACCCATCGCAAGGCTTGTGGAGGAATCCAAACGTGAATTTCAATCGATCACTGAGAGTCAGTGCACCTTATTTGGAAGCCCTCAAGCTTGTGTTGCCATTAGCAATTACAAACAGCATCCACAAGCTTGTTTGGCATCAGAACATTGGCAAAGGTGGCTAGATAATTTGAGCACCGTCACAGAGTTGATTTCACGGTAAACAGACTAGAGGACATCAATCTGCTTAGCTTATTATATAAAACAGTAAAGAAGCTGTATCTTCTTAAGGTCTTAATATGAAAGAAATAGTTAAATCAAACAATAAATCATAAGAAAACTTCAAAGGGACAGTGATATGCTAGACTAATTGGTAAGAGATGAGTATTTGTATATCCTGAACACACGCAATGATACATGAATTAAGGATTTTCTGAAAAGCTGAACACCACTTAATAAAGATGGAGGCCAACCGGTGCATGACCTTATTATTATTTAAAACCACAGGCAGTGCACTTACACAGTATTTTTGTCCTGTTTTCCAGTGTAAATAACTCTTTAAATCAAGATTTATTTACTTGAGGTGCAAAATGACATTAAGAATGTTTAATACAAAAAAAATCTTAACTCAAAAGGAACTTGAAAAGGAAGTTTTTTTTTTCTTACAACATTTGGCAGATATTTTTTTTCTTGTTTTAAGTATAAAGTCAGTTATTTCAAAATTAGTAAAAACAAGACAAAATACTGAGTACAAAAATTGATTTTTGCTGCTTAATTAATCCAGATGAATGTGGACTCTTACCCGGAAACATGCTGTTCAGGTCTGCTTACAACTCTTGGCAATAATGTGTGTCTGGGACATGATGTGTCTGGTACGTCTACGAAGAACACCGTGTTCCTACTGATGTCCGAGATTAACTTTATTTATTAATACACCCTGTATCCATTTATTTACATAATCATATACTGATGGCCTTAAAATCATATTGCTCCATTGCTAATCAGAGGTAAGAAAAAACATGGAAGCCATGTGTAACATAACCTTTTGGGTATGCAAAATAAATGTATCCAACATATATATGTGAGGAAAATGTGTGTAAAGATGAATAAAGACTATTAAAGGCTAAAAAAAAGGTATTTGATTTTTGTTGACCTCCTGTCTGTTCTTAATGTGTACTGTCATGTGGTTGCTGGCAATTCCACATGGATGCTAATGGTTTCGTAATATCTGCTTGTTGACACCAGTTTGAGGTTTCCTTTGGAGTGTCACGTCTTGTTCTTTAAAGACTTCTTTCTGTGCTGCTTTGATAGTGAATGAGATCAGGAGACTCAACCATGCTGCTCTGAACTGGCCCTGATTTATTTTTCCACTATGAAATCTGCCTCTTAAACGATTTAACACGCCTCGGTGAGAACAAATTTCTGCAATTTGGAAGAAACGGCCTGGCTACTCTGATATCTTATGACCCATTAGCACAATGGTTAAAAGTAAACACCATCGCCATGATATAAAGTGCACATCTGGCCAGCGTTCTTCGCTTGTGAAGTGTCAGGCTTAAATTCCCAAACACAAGAACCTGGCTTTTCTCCTCCTCAAATCTCCTTGCTGTTAGCTAACATTGTGTAATAGCTAGCACAACACCATTTTGTCACTTTTATTGATGGGATATTGAGGGAGGACATAGATATCAGTGCATATTGCAATCCTGTGCATTCGCACTTCCCTTCTCTTTTTCGTTTCAACTGTTGTCAGCATCTAGTTCAGAGATTCCAGACACCAGGCGTCACATGTCTGATGACACAAGGAAGTAAATGTGGCTCAAGCGTTTGCTCAATGTAAATATGAGATTATTTAGCCATTTCCTCACCTACTTATTTTCCTTGGACTCAGCTTTCCACTGTATGTTATCAGCTGGTTGGTTCTCTTTAATCAGCAGCCATGAGGAAACACTGACCAGGAAAATGCTTGTCTGGCTGAATGCTTTGGTCTAGCACATCTGACCGAGTTCATGACGTTTTTTGTGCTTCAGGCTCGTGTTGAATTCTCTTTCTGTTCTTCTCTCACTTCTCCATATCAAAGCAAATGGAAAATCAGGCCTGGCTGTCTCTGTTTTTTGCTGATTAGATCTAGTGGAACAAAGGCTTCTAAAACATCTGAAATAGAGCTCCTCGCTCATCTGAACAGACCTAAAACGTGAATCCAACAAAACCTGTCAAGAACATCTGCAAGTCATATTTCACCCCAAAAGCAACTGAAAATTTTTTATTTTTTTTGTCAAATATTTATACAATTGTATGTATTTTTAACTGACATTTAATTTATGAAAAAGTATACACTACATTTCAAAAGTTTAGTGTCTGTAAAGATTTGTTTTTAATTTGTTTTATTTTTTTTTTTTAAAGAAGCCTCTTATGTTAACTAAAGCTGCATTTATTTGGTCAAAATTATTTGATCAGTAATTTTGTGAAATATTTAATTATTAATAATAATTTTAATTATTAATTAATATTTA